>CM054117.1:109286524-109501524 GCA_028673005.1 Tanypteryx hageni | reverse complement strand
CCCTACACCCGGTCGAACAATACCTCAATTATATCCTTTCCAGAATCTCCCAACCTAACTTTTCCGATCTTATCGACCATACAGATAATCTCACCAGACGTGAAAGGCATGCCATTTCTACACTAAAACATCTTGACCATATCATCATCCTCCCTGCCGACAAGGGCACCACCACGGTTGTGATGGATCGCGCCAAATATAACGAGGAAGCCGAGCGCCAACTTTCTGACGAAACCTTTTACCATCACCTTACTTCCAACCCCACAGACCACCATTCCTACCAAATTTCGTCCTATCTTCATTTCTCAGGAAAACCGGAAGGTCTTTCCGATTCCGCCATTGCTCTAATGATCCCCAACAAACCCCGCACACCCACATTTTACCTTCTCCCTAAAATCCATAAACCCAACATCCCCGGCCGCCCCATTGTTGCCAGCTTTAATTCCCCTACAGAACGCAACTCCGCCTTCGTTGACTCCCACCTACAACCTCTCATTCGTCAATTCCCTTCCTTCATCCAAGACACTAACCACTTTCTCAAACGTCTCAAACACCTCCCCTTTCCTCTCCCACCCAATACCATTTTGGCCACTATCGATGTCTGTTCCCTCTACACAAACATCCCCCACGATGATGGACTCTCTGCCCTTAGTAAACTCCTGGACTGAAGACCACCCGACGCAAGACCTTCCTCCCATTTCTTATTAGACTTGGCAGCAATGGTGCTCAAATTGAACAACTTCTCTTTCGATGGTCGTCACTACCTTCAAATTAGAGGCACTGCGATGGGCACCCGAATGGCGCCTTCATACGCCAATTGCTACCTTGGAGAATGGGAAAGACTCTTCCTCAACGTTCCACTCAGACCACTTTTGTGGCTGAGATACATCGGCGATGTCTTCCTTATTTGGACGCATGGACCTGACTCCCTCATTTCCTTTCTCTCGCGTCTCTCCTCCCATCCTTCACTGTCCTTCACCCACCAATCCTCTACCTCCCACATCACATTCCTGGATGTCGATCTTTACCTTCAAGACAGCCAAATCCGCACCTGTGTTCACATCAAACCCACCAACAGCCTCCAATACCTCCACTTTGATAGCTGCCATCCCCTTCATACCAAAACCTCTATCCCCTATGCCCTTGCTCGTCGAGGATGGAGGCTTTGTTCCGATAGAGCATCCCTTCTAGAGTATTACTCTGTCCTCGAGGATGCTCTTCTCAAACGTGGTTGCCCTCCAGTCTTGATCCGCGAACAGATCCATAGGGCGATGACGCCTACCCACAATGGATCTCATCCTCACACACCCACTATTCCTGCATCTACCCCTCCACTCACTCTTACGACACTTTTCCATCCTGGTATCCACGAAGCTCTCAAAACTATCCTTCATGCTGCCCACCCAATTCTTACCTCTTCCTCCCATCAGTCCCTCTTTATCAACCTTTTTGCCAATCCTCCGCTCCACTCCTTCCGCCGGCCCCCAAATTTGGGAAATATCTTGTGGAGGAAGGAACTTCCCACTTCTACCACGCTTCTCGCAATAGGCTCCCACCCCAGCGGAAAACCTCGCTGCCTCACTTGCCCTATCCACCTACCATCATCTTCTTTCTCGAGTCCCTCCACCAACATCACCTACCCCATCACCTCCAGAAGCAACTGCACCACCCGTAACGTCATTTACCTCCTTACCTGCACCCTTTGTCCCGCGTTTTACGTAGGCCTCACCAGCAATCCGTTAAACATCCGAATGAACGGTCACCGGAATAGCGTTTCTCTCAGACGCCCCCTCCCAGTTGCATTACACGCTAATACCCAAAATGTCCCCTTCAATAGTTGCTACAATGTTAGGATTATTCGCGCTTTACCCTATGACACTCCTGCCCCCCTTCTCTGACACTGGGAACTAGCGCATATCCATCTTCTCGACTCTTTCTCTCCGCCTGGCCTCAACCTCCGCTAACCCTATTAGCCCCCTTACAATGTCTCTTTGTTACATTGTAGTTATTCGCACTTTCCCTTACCACACTCCCTCTTTATTGGCTATCCACCCCTCCTACTCCCCACCTCCTCCAAACATCAACCTTCCCACATCACCCTGTCATTCCCCGCCCAGTGTGTCACTTTACGTTACTCTTTCGCTGAAGAAGGGCATAAGCCCGATAAGCTTGCGTGTGTTTTTGTGTTGGTGTGTTTTACATGTCTCTTCGACGCCCCCAGCAGCCTGCCAGCTAGGTCCTCAACTTGGTAAGTGTCCGCTGGGCTTCCCTCAACATCTTGTTGCCACCCTCATCACTACCTTTTCTTTTCGTTTAGTTTATATATATATATATATATATATATATATATATATATATAAGGGTGGTCCTTATTTTTAAGTTTGGGAAAACTGGAGGGGGCACGTTTTGAATCAGTTCCATTATGAAAAAATAATTTTGGTAAAATTAGGTTAGTTTTGAATAATATTTAGGGGTCGCTACCAAGATCTGAAAATTCGCAATATATCATAATGCTAAACATAGGTGCACTCATTTTAAAATTAGTTTAAATTTTAGACTTATTTGAATTGAATTGTGAATTGTAGATACTTAGTATTGAAAATTGTGATGAAGCACCCATTGGTCAATGTTACGCAATACTGCAATAGATATAACCTTTCAGATGTACCCCTCAGAAATCCTGCGTAAGTCCACTTGCAGGAGCACTCTTTGTGTTATGTAATAGTCCATATCAGGTCTTTTGGAACAATCTAGAACTGTCCAGAACGTTATAGAACCTTCATAAACAATCGTAAATCGTTCCTCAATTCGTGTAAGTCGCATTCAGCAGAGGGAAGCAACAGCTAAACAAATAATCTCTCAATTTAATACAACAATTCCGCTAGTTGTGCATTGGGATGGCAAGCTGCTGCCAGATCTTACTGGAAAGGAAGTAGTTGATCGTCTTCCTATTTTAGTCACAGTTGATTGAGAAGAACAACTGCTTGGTGATCCAAAAATTGCGGCTGGAACTGGATTGGAAATGGGAAAGGCTGTTGTTGAAACTGTGCAACTGTGGAATCTGGCAGAGAAAGTAAAAGGAATGTGTTTTGACACTACTGCGTCAAATACTGGAAGAAAAAATGGAGCATGTCTTTGGATTGAGCTGAAATTAGACAAGAACATTCTCTACATTCTCTGCAGGCACCACATATTGGAGCTGGTACTGGAAGCTGTCTTCTCTGTCATCGTATGTCCATCAGCGAGCCCAGAAATACTAATGGTGCTGGTACCTCAGCGAAGAGCTGTTTGCCCTTGCTTTCTTTGATCAAAAAGTATCAATAGATACAAAAGCGAAATTGATTCAAGCTCTCCAAAATGATGGTAATGAGGACCACTCAAAGAGAGTGACTATCGATCTGGATAGCATCTTGGAGAAAAATTTTGACTATATTGTGTCAGCCAACGCTTTGAGGTTTTTCAGCATACTTGGTCTTGACTTGAATTTCACAGAATTGGATCTCGAACTCTAGGATTCTGATGGGAATTACATCGCCACAGAAAAGTGCATCAGGTCCATCAACTGCATTAACAATACGGCAGAACGTGGAGTTTCCCTGATCGAGGAATACAATCGATTACACACCCAGGGTGAACAGCAAAAGAAATTTCTTCTGCAGGTTGTCGGCGATCATCGGAGGAGATATCCAGATATTGCGAAGGGAAGACTTGCCGCAAACAATTAATATACCACTGTGTCAGTATTGTTATGTTCATCATGTGACAATGTAGCATGGAAATTATTAACTCTAAATTTTATATGCTTTGTACTGTATTGCATTTTGTTTAAGATAAAGAAATCCTAATGTTCAAACTTTGGTAGCAACCTCTAAATTTCATCTACAATTTACCAAATTTTGGGAATATTATTTTTTAAAATATTGGAGCAAGATAGGCTGGTGCCCCTATTAAAAATAAAACGTTTGTTTTCCCCCCATTATAAGGACCATCCTAATATATATATATATATATATATATATATATATATATATATATATATATTCTATATATATGTCTAACATGCCCAATAAACCCCCCCTGCAACTCCTTCTCCAGTCCCACAACCAACATCACCTACCCCATAACTTCCACCACCAACTGCACCACCCGCAATATCATTTACCTCCTGAGATGCACCCAATGTCCCGCCTTTTATGTTGGCCCCACCAGCAATCCCCTCAACATCCGCATGAATGGCCACCGCAACAGCGTCATTCTCAAACGACCGCTGCCGGTGGCCGTTCATGCGAACAAACATAATTTAAAGTTCAACAACTGCTTTACAGTGAGAGTCATTCGCGCTCTCCCCGACAATGCTTCGGCTCCCCAACTCCGTCAGTGGGAGCTTTCGCATATCCATCTCCTAAACTCCTTCACTCCCCCAGGCCTCAACCTTCGATAGCTTTTCACACCCTTTCTGTCTTCTTCCAACACCCTACCCATCCCCAACCCCCTCCGTTTCCTCCAATCCTCGACCTTTCCGCACTACCCTTCCACCCCCATGCCTCCACCCAGTGTCACCGCCATCAGTTCTCTCTCTGTAGCTGAAGAAGGAGTAGTTCCGAAAGCTTTACGTTTGTGATGTTTCTGTGTTTTTGTGTTATTTTACGTGTGTCGCTTCGACATCCCCGGGGCCTCGCCAACCTGAAGTCGTCTGATTGGTGAGTGCTCACTGGGTTTCCTCATCCCAACACCTTGTTGACATCCATATATCTATTTTACCTTTCCTTTTCCTTAAGTTGTTATATATATATTCGTATATATATATATGTTCGTGTGTTTTACGTGTCTCTTCGACGCCCCCAGCAGCCTACCAGCTTGGTCCTCAACTTGGTAAGTGTCCGCTGGGCTTCCCTCAACACCTTGTTGCCACCCTCATCACTACCTTTTCTTTTCCTTTAGTTTATATATATATATATATATATATATATATATATATATATATCATCATAGGTAGTCTGTGCGTAGACAGGTCCGTGATTATTCTTGGTTAAACCTGGTTCTCCATATACTCCTATTTTCCGCTATCCTCTTCATATCTTGATTTTATATATATATATATATATATATATATATATATATATATATATATATATATATATATATATATAAACAAATCCAAGCCGAGTAAGGAATTTACAAGCTTGGAATGTTCTACGTCTACGTCCCTTTTTTCCTTCGCTCGTAGGACCGATTTGATCCCCCTTTATTTCAAGCAGTACTCTAAAGGAATCCGTTTAATGGTCGAGATTTCCAGAATGGCTTTGGATAGTTATAAGGTGAGAGTGAGTACACAGTCTGACATTCTTTTGATAACAGTTTAATATAAGAAAATCTCCCTTGATGCAATAATTCACTGAATCTAGCCATAATACCTTAAGAGTGGCGTATAACCAATCCCCACTCCAAGAAACAAAATAAATGCTTGAGTGATTTAAATTATTCGTTCCCTCTTGGGTCCGCCCACCTTTCTTTTCTCTTCTTCCTCCCGTAGTCCACAGCTTGTCGCCGGTCCGTCCTGGGTTCGGATATTCTGTTGACCTCCCTTGTCCCTGCGCCTATTTGTCCGGTCTCCTGTGCCACTCCAGGGTCGTATTCGTTCTGATACCGCCTTGTCTCTTGTTAACAGCCAGCTGCCTTTTCGTTATCACGCTCCCTCCCAAGGAAACTTATGTGAGAGGAGAAATTTCTCTCTTTCCACTCTCCGAGTCCCCCTCTCTAGCTTAAGCAAGGTCCTGCGTAAAACAAGGATATTATCAAATGCGCACTGTCCGCTCTCCGTGGCAATTCAAATTTCACAAACATCAAATCACAGATAAATCATAAGTATTCACATTAAAAAACACCACTATATATATATATATATATATATATATATATATATATATATATATATATATATAAGAGAGTTATCAAGATATGAAGAGGACAGCGGAAAATAGGAGTATATGGAGAACCAGGTTTAACCATGAATAATCACGGACCTGTCTACGGACAGACTACCTATGATGATGATGATATATATATAGGGTCGGCCAAGTCATTCCAGTACCGAGATCAGTTGGTTGGATTCCGCCATTGAGAGTGTTTTTTCGTTGCTTATTGAAGTTCATTCAGTGCGTTTCATAGATTTTGATTTACTTTGTAGGTTTGCTTATGGAATCACTTTTTAATCTTGGCATTTACATTTCAAGTGTTCTTTAAACTGTTGAAGAAGAAATTGTGCGTATATTATAAGTTCCATTGTCGTCTTTGAAATCCAACATAACGAGGTTCCAAATATGGACCACATAGGGTTCCTAATATGCATTAGTATTTCATATTAAGACCCTCGTATTGAAGGAATATCATTAATTACTTATATTAATTACTTATATTAATTACTTCTAGAATTTCAGCAAAAAACTGGTTTCCATAATTTGAATTTGATGTGAAATAATGCACAATTTTCGTTTGCAACAGGAAATAAAAAATTGATGGAATAAAGAGATCTAAAGATCCTATGCAGACAGGCATAAGCTGTAATGTTAGGAATAATTTTGAAACGAGAAAAAAAGTCTGCTATGACCGGAAATCGAACCCGGGTCTTCCACTTACCGGGCGGCTATTCTACCACTAAACTATCTTAGCAGAACGATTTCCTCGGTTCTTAAAGCGGATGTTTTCTTGGTTGGGACGGAACTAGCCAAGCTAGTATCAAATTGCCCAAATGGATGTCCTCAAAGAGATACACCGAGAAAAACTCCTCCCTCTCAAATGGTGAGATTGCCAAGCAAGAAATTGATGGAATAAAGTAATCTAAAGATCCTATGCAGACAGGCATAAGCTGCAATGTTTGGAATAATTTTGAAACGAGAAAAATTCTGCTATGACCGTGAATCGAATCCGGGTCTTCCACTTGCCGGGCGGATATTCAACCACTAAACTATCTTAGCAGAACAATTTTCTTGGTTCTTAACGCGGATGTTTTCTTGGTTGGGACGGAACTAGCCAAGCTAGCATCAAACTACCCCAACGGATGTCCTCAAAGAGATACACCGAAGAAAACTCCTCCCTCTCAAATGGTGAGATTGCCAAGCAAGAAATTGATGGAATAAAGTGATCTAAAGATCCTATGCAGACAGGCATAAGCTGTAATGTTGGGAATAATTTTGAAACGAGAAAAAAGTCTGCTACCACCAAGCAGCGAAGATGCACAGTGCTTGTTTTGCAAACGAAAAGTTTTCGGAAGATGTAAAAAGTGAAAAGTGGGTGCAATCACCCTTTTCAAGGGTGGTGCGATGAGAAAGACATTTACGATTGCGTAGCCACGCAAAATTTAAAAACATACCTACCACCGCTTCCGATGAGTATCGCACAGCTATAGTCCATGAGTATAACAGTGCCCGCGTACTAGCGAGAAAAACCATGCGTAACGCATTTAACACCTTCCGGAATGAGGTATTAAATACAAAATTGAAGGAGGATCCAAAAGCGTTCTGATCCTACGTAAGAGAAGTCAAGGGAGTGGGTCCTTCAATACCCTCCCTGCGATGTGATTCCGGAGACATCCTTCACGATGGGGAGGATAAAGCTAATCTACTAAACGTTTACTTCGCGAAGGCGTTCACGGCAGGTGGAAATATACTTAAAGATAATCTTATTCCCGATGGATGTACTCGGATGGATAATATTAAAATCTCTGAGGCAGGAATAGCGAAGCAACTGAGTGCGATAAAGCCCAACAAAAATCCTGGACCAGAAGGAATTCCCGCGCGTGTATTAAAAAAACTAGCAGAAGAAATAGCTCCCTTCCTTCGGATAGATTTCGAGAAATCTCTTACCCTCTGTGAGGTTCCTGATGATTGGAAACTAGCACACGTCACACCCATTCATAAGGGAGGTGACAAAGAAAACCCCGAAAATTATAGGCCGATTTCTCTAACATCATTATCATGAAAGATTTTGGAGCACATTATTGTTAGCAACACAATGCGTTATCTTGAGAGTAGATCGCTCTTAGTCAGCTGTCAACATGGCTTCAGAAAAGGTAGATCCTGTGACACCCAACTCGGTCTGTTTGTGAATGATGTTTTATCATGCGGCGAAAATAATTAGCAGGTCGATGCAGTGTTCCTTGATTTTAGAAAAGCTTTTGACAAGGTTCCCCACCGTAAGTTGTTATTAAAATTGGGAAATCTTGGCGTTAATGTTAAAGTCATTAACTGGGTTCGCGCTTTCCTTAGGAATAGAAAACAAAAAGTAGTCATCGACGGTAAGTCCTCGAGTGTGGCAGATGTAGTCTCTGGAGTGCCGCAGGGTAGTGTGATCGGACCTATGCTTTTCTTGCTTTATGTAAACGACATTAGCTCAGTTGTAAAAAGTAATATCAAGCTTTTTGCGGATGACACCGTAGTCTATAGAGAAATTAGTGGTCCTAGCGACCATCGTCAGCTTCAGGATGATCTGGATGCGTTATCTGTTTGGTGCAAGGAATGGCAGCTAGAAATCAATCAGAAAAAGAGTAACGTTCTAAACTTTTGGAAATCTAGAAGCCCATCGTCCGTGTTTACCTACTCGATAGATGGTGAGATCATTCCTGTTTCGGAATCCGTGAAATACCTCGGGATAACCTTGAATCGTGACCTGTCTTGGGACACCCACATAAGACGAGTGATAGGTGCGGCAAATAAGAAGTTGGCTTTTGTGCGTAGGATAGTCAGGAAAAGCACGGAAAAGGTGAGAGAATCCTGTTATTTATCCTTGGTTAGACCTCAAATGGAATACGCAGCAGCGGTTTGGGATCCATATCAGAGGGGACTCATAAAGGATTTAGAAAAAATACAGCGGCGAGCAGCTAGATTCGTGAAAAAGAATTACGATAAAAAACAGAGCGTTACGTTACTCATTGATGAGTTGAGTTGGCCATCGTTGAAAGATCGTAGATTACAGGCGAGACTTAAACTTCTAGATAAATATAGGTCTGAGATATTCGTAAATGAAATGAAGGATATTATTCGACAACCAACGTATATCGGACGGAGGGATAATGACGACAAGATTCGCGAAATAGATAGTAGGACGGAGAGGTATAAGGAGTCCTTTTTCCCTAGGACAATACGTGACCACAATAGATAACTGTGAATAATAATTAGTTAGGAACTTGGTGCGCGGCACCCCCTGCCATCCACCGTCAAGGTGACTTGCAGGGTAATATGTAGATGTAGATGTAGAAGTAAGTAAATAATTGCAAATGCATGTTAAAGGTATTCCAAATTAGAAACCCCTTTTGTTCACATTCAAAAACGCATTTTCTTATTTATTCTAGTGAATTTATTTGCAATTTATTAACATTTTAACGTTAGGAGCAGTAGATATTGAAGTATATTGAAGTATTCATAAGTATTATCATTGTAATAAATAAAAATATATCACTCAAAAAGATAATGGTATTATATAATTGGCTACTTTCCAATATATATATATATATATATATATATATATATATATATATATATATGATTTGGTAAGTGAAAGATGGGTTATCTACGACGAAGAAATTCCTTTTCGATGGTTTTCAAAAATCGTTTAAAAAAGAAAGGAAACGGATAATTTACGACGAAGAATTATGGTCGTGGATGTTACATTACACCTACTTAAAAATAGTTGCGTTTTTAATTATTTTCGATTGAATTATTATTTACAGCTGATTAAAAATGAATCGTTAATTTATAAATCCGGTATTTCCTTGACGTCACTTCCGATAAATCGCTTTGCAGTTTTTAGCCATAATACTAAATCGGGTAATTAGTAACCACCAACTTAAGAGATGGAAGAAATTCTTAGTAGACAGACATAATAGGGTCGTGGTTGGCTGATTTATGGTTTTAGTTCGTACAAATTAAGCAGCTTAGTTTCAAATACCTCCACCGCACGATACGCGCCTATTTATTTACTGTACAATTTCCTGTTTAACACTAAAACAAGTTTAAGGGGCAAAAACTCTTTTTCCTCTTTGTAGTAAGAAAGTGGTCTTTTCAGAATGAAATAAACCGGCAGTGCAATTTAAAACTTTTACTGGCATTTGATCCCTACACAAACTTGTTTAGGAGAGCACTGTTTGTTTTATTCAATCGAAACTTGATAATGCCACCAAGTGAGTCACGCAGCGTAAACAGTGATAACCATCGTGTCAAAGTAAACTATGGGCAAATTGTTAGAGAATAATGCTCTTTCTGCGTGGTTTTTGAATTACCTTAAAACGAGATACAAATTCGACATTTGGACGTATGTACAACCAAAAGATACATCTTATAAAATTAAAATAGAGGAAATTATGCGGTGCAAAAATATTTTATTTCCTTCTCAATATTCGAGTGAGACATTAATACAATTAAGACAATTATGCGAGTAAATACGGTATTAATGTTGCTGTTTTCAATCGGATGAATTTTATGACCAATTCCACGTAGATAAACATAATTTGAACGATCGTTATAAATTTTCCAGAAGTTACTTATCACATTTGATAATATACGTATCACATCTTTAAATTGAAACATATATCCTGAATTGCAAGTTGATAATAGATGAGGATTGAGTCAACTACCTCAAACAGAGGATTTCTCTTCTAATTCTCACTCTCTCTTGCCATCAGATTTACGATTGTTAATGAACAATGTCATCTGATATCCACCCATTTCGCGGAAACTATCCCCGGGAGGGAGTGGGCACACACCCGCCCAAAGTATAGCTATCGGTCGGCCGGAAAGCATTTCAATTTATGGGATAAACATTCCGAAAGGGACTTGTATTCTAGATCGACCATTTTCCAATCACATCGGATCGTTTTGGCCGGAAGTCCAACTTTTTTTGGCAAAGTCTGCGCACGGACAGGGAAAGGGAAGAGAGGAGAGAATAAAGGAGAGATTGGAAAGGGAGGAGGAGGAGAAAGGAGAAATGGGGAGGGAGGGAAATAGAGGGAAAAGTAGAGAGAGATGGAGTGAGAGAAGGGGAGTGATGGAGAGAGGGGAAGAAGAATGGTGAGGAAGGGAGCATTCTCTGCAAGGTCTCGCATTCCGCGTCGTTAGGAAGCGCACGCCGAGATTCGAGGGAAAGAAATGTAAGAGTGGCGTTTCTTCCTTGGACAGGGAGAGAAGCAAATCCCTCGGGGCCCCCGCCTTGGGTGGTTCTTACGTCGAGGGCCCTTCGCTCTTCATTTGGACTCTCCCGAGTCAATCTCCTAAACCGCCAGGATTCCTCTCTTTGGTCCTTTTTCCTCAAATTTGCCCTTCCTCTCCCATCCATTGCCTTCCACCCGCCGAACACTCTTATCCTTGCATCCCAAAAACTCCGCTATTTTGAAGAGCCGGCGAGAGACCAACGCAGTATGAAAACGATACGTCGGTTGCATTCATTCATTAGGTCCGTGGCCGTTAGTTGCATTTTCCACTTTATGCTGTTTCATATAGGGCTGTGCCATTCGTTGATATTTGTTATGGTTTTTGTTTCCAGGTTGCAAAGTGCCGAGAAGTGTATGTAAATATCGGCTTTGCGCGATGAAAACATTAAAAATTTTAATTGAACTAATTGTAAGATTTTTTTTTATTTTGAATTTAATAATTCATCGAAACAACTCAGAAATATAACCTGAAGGAAATGTTTCCTTATATTTTATTTGTACACTATTAATGCAATTTATAAGAAATTATAATGGCAATTAAAAGGCCACTCTCATTTATTTGATAGCAGAAAGTTATAATGAAAAACCGTACGTGATTAAACGACTTCAATGAAATAACTTTTTAATACAATGCATTTAATTGATGCTCATTCGTGGCCAATTCCAATTCCGACTAAGAACATTTCGAAATTTCTTCATGCCTGATATATTTCGGAAGATTACCTTATCACTGCCCTCGTTCGGTATTCAAACCAAATAACTGACTATATGTTTTTACAAACAGTAGAAATACTAATGCATGGTATGTTACGCTCTAAATAAATAGTCGCTGGAAAATTAGTATTTACAGTAGTTTACAGTAACAATAATGACTACATCATGATTCAATTGCCATTAATATACAGTACTATGCCGCTCAATGCATTTTCCGCTGCAAGTAGCTCATAATAAACTTCTCATAGAGGATGTTTTCAACCTCCACCTAATTTGGGCTAAACTACAGCGCTGAATTTGAAATAATCAGTCGTGCATTTAGCTGTTACCCTCCTTTAACCCTCCCACCCGCTTTCATAGTTGTAGCAAAAAATAGCATTGCATATTCCGGGGCCAAATACTTACAGTTGCATCGCCAACGTTCAGAACTCGGAATATGACAGGGTTTTCATTTTATAACAAAAGTTTTTTTTATATGTACATTATGGAGAACTAGTGTAATTGCCCGTCAAATATGGCGGTGTTATGATAAAAGTATTCCGAATATATTTGATTTTGATATGAAAAATCAGTAAGATATGCTAAATGATGAGCCCCTTGTCAAAAATGAAATAATAATAATAAATTATAATATTCCCTCACTCCCTCTCGCCGTTCCTCTCTCCCTCCCTTCTTCTCTCTTCCCTTTCTCCCTCCCTCCCCATCCTTCTCTGCCTCTCTTTTGTCTCACCTCCCCCCTCTCTCATTCCCTCCTGTCCCAATCCATAGCTCTCCCCCTTTTTATCCGTATTCCTCTTTATCTCTTTCCTCCAGTCCTTTTCTAATTCTATACCTCCCTTACTCTCTATGCACCTTTCATTCTATTTCCCGTCCTTCTTATCTCCCTCCCCACATCCCCTTTCTCTTACTCAATATCTATATAGTCGTTTACATAAGCAAAAGTTTCCAAACTAAACCCCAATCCCATTACGATTATGAAATTTCGTTATAAATCCTACGACAATTTAAGGAAATCTATGCACTCGTATATATTACACTTATGCGGGTTGTGACAACTATTGATACTCGAAGTTTATCAATGACGTGGTCGGCAAGGCAACATCCCGTTTAAAAGCCGATATTTTCCCAAAATATGTTATTTAAATGTTTTAATATTAGACATTTAGAACGGTAGGAGGAAAAAGATGAATATAACAAGAAACTTCATTAATTTCCAAAAAATATAGTTCAAATTCGTAGATCGTACGTCAATTCTCTGTAATTTGAACTTCTGATAGAATAAAAGACTGCATATTAAAAAGTCGCTTTTTACGTGTTATTTTACGGGAAAAGGAAATCGCCCCCCTCGTGTTCAACCTGAGTCTTTTTTCGTATTTTTTTTGTCATTTCGTTTTTATATCTGAATCAAACATTCCTGCGAAATCTAAACCTTCCACCTAATCGGTAAGTATGTTAAAAACGGGTAAAAATTGCCATTGATGACGTCAGCGTCTCACACAGACAGACAGAGCCGGAAAACTAAACGTATGATTGCTGTTAGTTCCATTAGAAACGAAACAACTGCCTAATGGGAGATACCCATTGCTTTTTATTGTTATGTTATAAAAGCGTAATTGCCGATTAAATATGACGGGGTTATCATAAAATTATTCCAAAAATATTTAATTTCGATATGAAAAATCAGTAAGATATGCTATGATCTGGTTTGGCTTCCATACACAATCGAATCATTGTTTTTAAAGTAATCTTTGTTTTAATTATATTGTTTAAATAATTATTTTCAGAGGCCAAATGGTTATCTAAATATTTGCTAAAAATAAGAGGATAATCGAAATAATAAGATATAATACATAAGGAATTTATAGAAATTTGCTTCAAATATTTTATAAATACATAAGTTATTTAAAACTAATAGAACTTAACTTAATAATTGAATTATTTTACTCATATTAATGCGTAAAAAAGAATAAAATGTAAATCAAGAGTCAATATACCATCAAAGGAATAATGTGTAGTAACTTACATGAACTTCAATGAGTTTTAAAGATATTTTAAGATTTTCTTACATATAGTAGGTCTGAATTTTTTCTGAAAATTGGCCTCATTTAACGAAATTTAAATAAAAGTCAAAAAATGTTATTTTTTCATTCCTATTGGAAATTCTGTTCGAAAAATTTACTGTATTATCGTTTAAAGAAATCCATTGAAAATTACGTAACATATATTTAGTTTTATGAATTCTCATCTTTTGGCAATGGTACGTGATTCGATAGTATAAAATTTTTTATAATCAATTACAATTCATTATTGTTATTTTTGTGCTGCAGCTCCTTTCAATCCTATACAAATGCTACGTCCTCTTCCTCAATTTCTGCTCAATTCCATTCTCTTTTCCTTCCTCCCTTTAATTATTTAATAGATTCAGTTATACCCATGCATAAAAGTCTGATCCGTGTTAAAGCACTAAATTGGTGCATTTATTATGAGGCCAAGAATAGAATTTAACAATTGGAACAACAGTGGCCCAATATAAATAAAACGCGTGAAAACGTGAAAAAATCTTATTAAAATGTAATTTTTGGATATTTAAGAATCCTATATCGTATATCCATCAGCTACCTGAATTTTATCAAATTATTTGAGGAAAATGATCAAATCAGTTTATCTTTTATATCGATGTAGCTTAAAACCGATAATTATGAACAATAACTATGACCGTTGCACGGAGACTTTTCTACAATATCGGAGCAAAATAGACAGTGCATGTGTAAAATATTCGATGTTGAATTTGATTCGCGTAATGATGTTCAAAGTATTGAACAAAATGGTCTCTGTAAATTATTTCGCTATTGGTGGGCTCCCTTAAAAAATACACTTGCAATATTTATATGCATCGCCGATAATAAAAGAAGTGCAAAACGCAGTGATGACCTCAACTATACCTCCAAAAAACCTCTCAAACTCCATTCTTCCCAGCCTACGACCAAATTGCCAGTGCAGTATATGGTAGGGAAGGCCTACTGAGAGGCAGCCGGTATTCGAACGAGAAATCCGACAGGATTTCGCCCCTATATCTCTCTTTCTCACACACACACACACACTCTCTCTCTCTCTCTCTCGCTCTCTCTCTCTCTATCTCTCCTTCTCATCAACACACTAGCATTTGGTATTTGGTGGATTTTAGGCCCACGTCCACGAGAAATCCCGCTCAGTGATCGCGTCGGATGCCCGCGACGTGTGATGCCACATTGGAGGGCGGAAGGGGGAGAAGTAGAGATAGAAATAGAAAATGGGGAGTGGAAAGGGAATTACGAAGGAGCAGAAGGGGAAAATGAGAGGAGGGCGAGGAAGACGCGGCAGGGCGTGGTGCACATGTTACAGGATGAGCAGTCACGGCTTTCGAAGGAGAGAGGTCGCGGGGAAAAGCGGGTGATTGGTAGCGGAGGGAGGCGGCGGGAGGCGGAGGGGAGCGTCGGAGGCAGAGGCGGGGAGGCAGCAGGGCGGGGCGTTCGATGGAGATTGGTTGCGAGCCGATGAATTATGGCCAAACGTTTTGACGAAATTGAATAAGGGAAGTTGGTGTTTTTTATCTCGTAAGAGCGAAGAAAAATAGCGCGTTCGTTCTCTCGTCAACCCCAATCGATCTCATTTTGGAATCCTTCTTCGTCTTGTCCGAATGAACAGCCGATCGTCTCTCTCCCTACGAAACCTGGCCTCGGATCGAGAAAGGGATAGCCAGGATGCACTTAAACTTCCGTTTATTTCGGCTTTTACGATCAATTTATTAATTGAATGCTCTACAATTGAGAGTTTACACAATTACTCTGAATTTTCTCTTCGTTTTTTCCACTGAAATTTTATTTAAAAAAGCGGCATTTTTAACGTAATAACGATTGCTTCGGAAATAAAAGATATAAACTTCAGGTTTCCGATTAAATAAATCAATCTGGGTAGAAGCTACACCTCCGCCACTGGGCGTCTATAGGATCGGTAGCAGCACACACACACACAGACACAGGCACACAGACTTTTGGGACGGAACCTTTGCAATAACCATCGGATGGGAAATGTATACTCTTCGCCGAAGATGAGAGGAACACAGAGAAGGAGAAAAAGCGGAAGGGCGCGGGGAAGGAGATTATGGGAGGAGGAGCGCAACGAGGGGGCGAGCCATTATACGGCGATAGCCATTTAGAGAGGAAACCTCGCTCTTTCGGAGTCGCATGCTGGAGAGGATAATGGGGGAAGGAGGGGAGGGAGGGAGAGTGAGAGGGGAGAGGGAGATGAAGGGGTGGGGAGACTGTGAGGGATGAGTTGGAGAGGATGATGAAGGGGAGGAGTGTGAAGAGGGGGGTTGAGGGATAGTGGTAGGGAAGAGGAGGATGAGGGAGAGGAGATAGGAGGATTAGGGAGAGTGGAATGAGGGAGAGGGGAGAGAAGGATGAGAGAGAGGGGAATGAGGGAGTGGGAGCGAGTTTGAAGAAGGAACGGAGAGGGGGATGAAGCGGAGAGGTATGAAGGGAGAGGGAAGAGAAAGAGAGAATTGAGGAGGGAGATGGGGCAAGGGAGAGTGGGCAAGAGAGAAGGGGAAAGGGAGAGGGGGAAAGGGACAGGGGGCAAGGGAGAGGGGGCAAGGGAGAGGGGGTAAGGGAGAGGGGGTTGGAGGGGAGGGAAGGAAATGGGAGAGGGGAGGGAGAGGGGGATAAAGGGGAGGTGGATGAGGAAGAGGGGATGGATGGGGGAGAGGTGGGAGGAATAAAGGTATAGGGGTGGGAAGGGAGCGGAATGTGAGAGGAAAGTGAGTGGGAGGTGAGTGGGAAGTGAGTGGGAAGGGAATAACTGCAAGCGCTAAACTGAGGAATGAGCGAGATGGAGCGGAAAAAATTAACCTCGCTCGAATTAATCGGCGGATTCGCTCTTTTGTGAAATGAATTAAGGCATCAGATACAAAATAAATACCTCTGTAAAGTTTTTAGGGAGATTTGGGAAAACGAGAGGGCGAGAAAGAGGTGTGGGAGGTAAAAGCGCATGCGCAGTAATCCCGCAACGGGGAAAGGAAGAGGAAGGTAGTGCATTAGTTGAACCGCAATCGATCATGAAAAATAAAAAAATCCCAAAACCGAATAAATAAAAATTGCAAACCCTTTCATGGGCCTTGATTTCGTTTAATTGGCTTCGCAACACACGCAAATTACTATTCTCTCGATCATCCTCGACTTCTCCCTTTTTCCTCACTCCCTCCATCTCCCCCTCCCCCTTCCGCCTCCCCTTACCGCAATACTCCTTTCGCCCCTTCCCCGGGCGATCACTCCGCCCTTGACGGTGATCTATAATTGATTTCCGTTATGCGTTGTTGGTGCGGGGTCTGGAGGGGGGCGGAGGGAGGTGGATAGGGGCGGAATGATTCCGGTCGGAATGGGGGTGGTATGGAAGGCGAATGGCTGGCGGGCGAAAATAAAATCGTCGCATCAAACGGGGTTTCATTGAAAAAATACAATCTATATTAATAATACAATGTATGGAGCGCAACCGCCGTTAGCTACGGAGTTGATTCGGAGGCGTTGGGAAGTTAGTAGGGGGAGGGGGAGAGGGAGGTGAAGAAGGTGTTTGTGAGGTATCGAATGTTCTCTCTCCCTCTCCCACCCCAATGGCCAGTGGGAAATTAAGTGGGCCCAGCTTTCAATTAAACACTCGCGATACTAATCGCGTGGCGATGAAGGAGGGGTGGAGGAGATGGTGGAGGGAGCGAGGGAGAAGGTGAAGGGAGTGGGGGAGAAGGTGGAGGGAGTGGGGGAGAAGGTGGAGTGAGTGGGGGAGAAGGTGAAGGGAGTGGGGGAGAAGGTGGAGGGAGTGGGGAAGAAGGTGGAGGGAGTGGGGGAGAAGGTGAAGGGAGTGGGGGTGAAGGTGGAGGGGATATGTTACTCGCTGCAAGGAATTTTTTGAAGGTAGGGTGTGAGAAATAACGCAAGGGTTAAAAATGAAGGTGAGATTGATGAATAAAGGAAGCATATCTCAAAAATGTATCGAGAAAATTAACAAGCGCCAATATAAAGTATTTAGCGGTGAATGGATGGAGGAATCGCTAATTTGGTCTCGATTAGAGACGAAGATATGGTTAGAAGAGTACTTACAGCATTAAGGGAAAAGTTCCAATCAACAAATACTTTTACGGTATTCCTAAAATAAGTTAAAGTAAATTAATCACTATAGTGGTGAGAATTAGTTCTTTTAAACGAAGATTTCAAAAGATTATAAACGTAATTCGAGGGATAATAATAAAAAATTCTGATGTGTCCAGCACACGACTTCCTCCATATATAGTAATGAATTTCATTGCAATCGTTAACCATGACAACAGATTCCCAAGATTAACTATGAACAATTACACTCGTGATCAATTCTTAAGAACATTGAATAATTTTCTCAATGAATAACACACCGAATAACTTTTCACGTTCAAATATCTAGAAAGAGACAAAATTGTTGTTCGTTGTCATGGATAACAAAATGATACGCATCCTAACAGCACTGAGAAATTATTCCCATTATATTCACGACTAAAATTACCACTGGCGGAGCTGCATCGCTCTCAACATTTACAAGAAAATTTGTGAATGAAACATGATGCTAAATGTTATTTGAATACTTTTTTATTGCAATTAAAATTACGGTTGGCATTGATTCATTCTAGACACAAGCTATCGACAAAATTTGTGCACTAAGAAACGCCCAAAATGTCACAAAATTGGATTCTATTCGACCGCTTTTATATTTTATAAGTACATACATGTTACCCTTCCCCACAGACTTCCACGGTTAGACGCAATCTCCCACATGTGACCAATGGGGTCCGCTCTAGCACCGGAAACATCGCCACAGCCACTGCCAATTGCGAGATTTTCTGCTATAGAGTGCCTCTGTTTGCGATCGCTTACCTTTGGGTGCGCCTCCGAAAGCGTCTTCAACAACCACTTTTCCCCAATTCGGTTCCTCTTTGGCTTTCCAGTCGCCCTCGGAAAATTCTCCGTTTCCGAATGGTGGTACGCGTAACACGTGCCGATTCGCTCTACAACAGTTTACCTTATTTTGAGGTTTGTTAGTCAGGATATTTGATGCATGCTGGGATAGCAGGAGATAACAGGTAACCACAAAACCCTCGTTCGTAGATTATTCATAATATATTTCCTATCATCGGGTGGCTTTTGTCTCACCCAAAACAGTAAGTCCCTGACGTCGCCTTTCTCTTCTTTTCCTCATATCCTTCTTTATCTATTAACTCATCTGATATTCCTTTTCTCTTTGCCTCTTTCTGCTTTCTTAAAGCCAGGCGTTCACAACTCTTATTAATATAAGTTATAATTATATTTAACAACAATTTCGCCGTAGTCTCCATCTTTACTTATTTATAATTAAGTCATTAAGTATACTTCATCATTCAATTAAATTACATAATTATTGCGTTTGTATAAGTAAAATGAATGAAAAATACAAAAATCCATACTCTAGCGTCGTCTCTGCCAACTTTAGCCAGAACGTGAGACTGCAAAATAATAAGCGGAAAATACAAATATTGCACGTTAACAACATAAATCCAGCAATAAACGCACAGTTCATATATAATTGAGTCAAAAAATATTACTTCTGCGTCCATACGCACGCGTTCGCCCGCACACAAACGCACATACACACAAGTTGACACGGCCGAACGTGCTTTCACCGAAATCTGATTAAACTCATTCGTTTGGTGTTAAGTCCGGGAGTTTACTTTCTCATTCTTTTGTGTTTTATTCTAGTTTGCTTGTGTTTGGTTTATTTCATTCTTTTTCCACTCATATTGTTTTCACGTACACTTGGTTGCTTCTTCGCGGGGCCAATCTGCTATCGATAGCGCCGAAGTATCACTTTAGTCAGCGTCTATCTCTAGTGGCTTCAAACTATGAACATAGAGGGGACCCTAACGGAGGGCATACCGTCAAAGAGAAATTATCTATGTACATTAATTTATGTAAAATAATAATTATTTAATACTTTGCAAGATTTTGAATGAACTGAAGTTAATAACCGCTGGTCATTTAAAATATCAATGTTAGAATAAAAAAATTAAATTCGAACTCGAGCTTCCAACTAATCGCTCTTATTATCTCCTCTTTTAATTTTGGTGAAAAAACAAATATGAAATTAAGTTTTTAACTATTCGTCATTAGTTACTTACATTGTAAATTTCTCTCAACTATTTAAGGTTGAGTAGGATAGGATATATCCGCAGTGTCGGCTCATCTGTTTTCGAGTCCTTTGGCGCTTGTCGCCATTTCGGCCGTCGCCCTTATGATCCTGACACGAGAGCAGAGGACAGGGAGAAGGCTTCCACCCCTCCTCCCGTTCCTCATTTCCCTACCCGGCGCTCCGATGTCGCCTTTAGGCCTTGTTGCGGAATCCGTTGTTTCCGGGAGCCGCCGCCTGTCTTTCTCCTGGCGCCTCGGTCGACACATTGGAAGGAAGACCGGTGTCCGTTTCGATGGAAGAATTGTGCAATGCCACCGACCCATACACTGATGCAATGTTGACGCTGCCTTTTACTTTGAGTTGGGAAAATGTTGTTCTTCGGGTTTATTTCTGGGGAATTTTCACTCCAATTTCGAGGAACTAAAAGCCGTTTCGAAAATCTGACCGTTGCTTCCAACATGGTCAGTTTTTACTCTGCATCTAGCAGTAAGAATAGTGAAAATCGCACCAAACCTTCCATTACTGAATTCCCGGTGCTCTCGGGCACAGTACCACCTGTCCTAATTGGTAGTTGTATCGATAATATCGGTGCTAGCGCTGCTGTGCATCAGCTTAATTGGCTTCTGAAAAATCGTGCATCGCTTAAAAGATCATCGAAGGAAACGGGCATAGCCAAGGTAACAAAGC
Source organism: Tanypteryx hageni (assembly GCA_028673005.1). Classification (NCBI taxonomy): domain Eukaryota; kingdom Metazoa; phylum Arthropoda; class Insecta; order Odonata; family Petaluridae; genus Tanypteryx; species Tanypteryx hageni. Next base: position 109,480,700 of record CM054117.1, on the reverse strand, counting down.
CAACCGTTCAACTCTTTGGCTACGTGCACGCTGAAGATGGTGAAGGTTGGAAAATTCCTCTCCAATGATGTTGTATATCTAAGTCGAAGAAATTCGTAAACAGTATCGTAAGGGAGAATGGAGGTGTTCATCGAGGATTAATAATTGTGTGTCTGTCGTCTTCCGAATAAAGCCGTAAGTATAAGAGTGTATGGGCCATAACATAAGAGTTGTCAGTCTTTAAAATTGCCTGGTTAACCCCATATCGTGAGTCTCCGGAAACAAGTTTTCGTCATTAGACTTGGTCTACATATACATTTCTGAAAGTTTGTTTGTGCGCATTATTAAGCACTTCGAAACTATAAGACATAGATCAACCAAACTTGGTACGGTTTCTTTACTTAGTGAATGGTCAAGACATGGTCAACCGGGATTCTTCCGCGCAGCCGATATATGGTATTAACTTTTTCCATAAGATAGCACGTAAAAATCGATTGTTGGAAGTATAGGCTTTTATTCTTTTGTAAATTTTAATTACTTAAAATAAAGACCAGAAATCGTGACAAAAACTTGTATTGAGCTTAAAGAATCGAATTTTTATTTTTTTAAAGACACAATTCGAATCTTAGCCGATTAAGTGTAAAATTTTGTTTCAATAATGCAAAAAAGGTATTTTAATAGGTTTGTTACAATGAAAAATGCTATATACCATGGCAACGACATCAACGATTTTAAATGAGAACTGATCTCCCATCTCCTATTTTACAGTTCCAGTGCCACAAAAAAATGAACACTTTTCAACGAAACACAACCAAACTCAATAAGGAGAACAACATGAAGAGCTACATAAAATTAGGAAAATACACAAAATCGACGAAAAGTAAATAGAATAACAATGGCCAATTTTTGAGCACTTCAATCTCCATAGCAAGCACAATTTCAACTCGCACAACAATGTGAAAGAATGGTCTAAAACAGAGGTCGGCAACCTGCGACCCGCGGGCCACATGCGACCCCCAAGAGCGCCTTATGCGGCCTGCGAAGCTGTAATGAAAATGTGATCGGGAAAGTTTCACACGGGCTATTTCCAATTTTTCAGTAAAATGGTGGTCTCAAAACCTTATCTGGTAAAGTTTTAACGCCAGTAAATTATATACTTCATTTTCGCTATGAGATCGCAGAAACTCTAGGTAACTTCCGATTTATTCGCTCATTCGGTTCGCTGAGGGTTTTTTGACTTCCAGTGTGGCCCTCCGAAGCATTCACAACTGCGAATGCGGCCCACCTTGCCGAAAAAGTTGCCGTGTCCTAGTCTAAAGCATGACCCCGAGCAACGCCGGAAAATTTTCCAGTATTCTTATATTCACCTCATCGGCTGCGGTGGAGAAAGCATCCACCACTCACCGCTTTTATTTTTCATTTCACAAAGATCATCGACAGAAAAAAGCCGCTAATGGGAAGAGAGAGAGAGAGAGAGAGTTCAGCACCATAGAGAAGCTAGGTGCAAAGGTGGGAAAGAGAGAGAAGGGGGGAGGTGGGAGGGAAAGCACACATTTATGTGAGGCTCGAGCCTCAAAGGTTCCTTTTACGATCATTTTGCAGCATAGCATTAAAATACGAGAATATGGCAATTGAAATATAAATGACGGGAACAATTAGACACTTATTATAGTAGAATGAGGAGGTCGTCGTTTTGTAAAATCAGCAAATAATTGAATATTATATGAAATCTTAATACGTTAACCAGTGATAGGACAATTGATAGTAGCTCAATAACTTTGGCTAAGATTAATAAAGGTGAAATACTCCTTTAGCCAAACAATTAGAGGGTTACAACACCCAATGCATTTCGCCCACAAGGTGGGCATCGTCAGGGGTAAAACCTGTTTTAACAGCAGTTGGCAGTCACTGTTAAAACAGGTTTTACCCCTGACGATGCCCACCTTGTGGGCGAAATGCATTGGGTGTTGTGTTGGCTAAAGGAGTATTTCACCTTTAGTGATAGGACTACAAAGAGCAGATTAAGAATTCTCATATATTGCATAATAATATGATTACGGACCTAATTAAAAAAACAACGTTATGCCCTTACAAACTTTATGATAATAATTATTGCATAAAATAAAATAAAATATTTCTATTAACACCATTAATTATACGCAGGGCAATTTGATTAACAGGCGGTTCAAACAGATAGAAAAAAAATTAAAAACGCAATAAAGTGCAAATAGGCATGATATGTTGCGAGAGCATGTTGCTCGGCTGAAAGGGTGAAGCTAGAAAGCGGAATGAAGAGGAGGCAAAATGGAATAGTCGCAGAAGGAATGGAAGAGCGAAGGAGACGAGTGCGTCGCTTCGAACGGCGAACTCAAAAAAGTTCCAAGCATCGCTTCCGTCCTTCCCCTCCAACGACACGTCGATCCCATTCTAACCCTTATCTTCTGCCTCTATTTCTCTCTTTCCCTCTCAATCTCTCTCTATCTCTTCCTCTCTATCTCTCCCTCTCTCTCTCTCCCTTCCTCTTTCTCTCCCTCTCTCTCCCTCTCTTTCCCTCTCTCTCCCTCCCTCTCTATCTCTCCCTCTATCTCTCTCTCTCTATCTACCCATCCCTACTTTCCTTCCTCTTGTCCTTTACTTCCCTTAAGTCTCTTTCTCCTCGAATCCAAACTTCGGAACATCTTTCGTACACTAACTGAATGCCAAGATCTCATTGTGCTTTGGGAGCGCCACGCGTCTGAGTGGGATTTTTCTCAACTTCGGAACTCATTTATCAGATTGTTTTTCTCCTCAAAAAGTAGGAAGCGCATGAAAAGGCAGCCATCGCTCCGTTCATTCTGAAAATTTTCCATGTAGGGAATAGTCGCAAAAACAAGCGTGGCTGACAACTACGCACTTTTCCGCGATATTTGAGAAATGTTTGGCGAGGGTGTTAGAATGAAACTCAATGTGTCCTTTAATATTTCGCATTTGAGAAAGAATGCAAAATCGAAAACAATAAGTCAAGAATTTTTCATTGGTGTCGAAGGTATCCCATTCAAGCCACTATATAAAAACACCAGTATCAGTTTTGCAATTGTAGATTTACAGCTAATTGACAATAAAAGAAGTTTTCTGTTATTAATTGAGTTAGAAAAATGAGTTCACAAACGTGGAAATATCATTAAATGATGGATAATAAATAGACTTTTATCAAGATTAAATTTCCGTAGTAAATTGCATTCTCTAATCCATTGATGGGAGCTTTGGAACTCGCATCAATTGCTTAAAAATCACTTAATTATGAAGGTAGTTTGAGCCCGAAAACAATTTGTATGACTTCGACAGAATAATAAAGAATCCTTTCAAATGAATCGCGACTGCAATGTTGAATTAACGGTCGCGAGAACAAATTCTGTTGAAGGTGAATCTGTAACTATTCATAAATGACGCTCTTTCTCGTCCATTTTGAAAACTAGGCCATTAGTTCGGTATTTTTGAAGCTATTTTACTACAATTTTTTCGCTTACACTACTGGACACTCTTCTGAACACCTCCGTTGTTTCTTTCCTTTTCCTATGACCACATCACAATAATTATTTTCTCTCAATATTCACTCGCCTAAAAACAGACTCTCAATGTACGATAGAAAATTACCTGGAAATTCAATATTTTTCCATCTACCTTCCTCGCTAATCGCCTTAGTAACGTGTAACCTTCCCTCCAAAACACTCTCATGTACACACACACACACACACACACACACATTACTCCCCTCTCCTTTGACTGTCCCCCTCCCTGCCTCGCGTCCAACCCTTCTCCTGCCCACCCTCCCACGCTCACCTCTACAGTTCTCCTCTCACATCTCCCCGTTCCCTCTCCCTCCCTTCCTACGGGCTCCCTACGGTGTTATTATTTCATTTGACTGTTAATTAGTGGCCTCCCGAGCGGTTTCCCTCCCCCTCTCCCACCTCCTCTCTCTCTCTCTCTACTCCCACCCACCCCTCACCACACTATATCAACTGCCCCCGCATCCCCCTTCTTTTTACTCCTCCCACCAAAGCTTTATCATTCTACTATTACTCATTTCTCTCCCAGCTTTCTTTATTCCTTATTCGAGTCTTTTATTTCCCGTTTTTTCCCTTCCATCTCTTTTGTGCACCCGTTGCGCATTCCTCCATTTCCTTCCTTCAGTCCTCTGTCCTTTGAGGACGCCATCTTCCCATTACACGCCTTTCTCTTTACTTCAATTCCACTATTACATCATTCACTTCTATATGCATCTTACTAATCTCCTTTACCTCTTCATTGCTTCCTCAATCATCTTTATTATATATATATATATATATATATATATATATATATATATATATATATATATATATATATATATATATATAGACGTTCCTTACAGAGGAGGAGGAGGAAGAGGATATAATATACTAGTAGAAGGTGCTTGCATACTGCAAGCATTTCATCTCACCTTGAAAAAACATTAATTTTTCAGACAGATATATCATCATTACAAATATTCTATTTATTCTAAGGATTTCACCTCCGCAGCGATTTTCTCCATTATGGCGTACTAATGCTGCACATTTCAGTCAAATTTTAAATTTGTAGCACTTCTAGAAGTAAAATATTATTTTTCTAATTGTTTAAAATTTAAAATTTTTTAACGGTTGCCGTAATATATATAGGGAGAGATAAAAATGTTTATTTGTGTTCATGCACTGTTGTGTAAATAATTTGAAAATTGCAGTTTCCTAGCTCATCCCGTATTACCTAAAAAATTATTAAACTTCAATGTTCAAATGGGATTAAAACCACATCTAAAATTTACAATTTTAAAATTTTCGATTTTTATAGTTAGTTATGAGGAATTTTCTATAAACCTGCAAAATTTCAGCTTCCTAAACCTATTAGATTGGTCTACACACTGGGATAACTTTTTCCCATGCTAACTTATGGGAGATATTCCGGGGTGTCTGGAGTCGAACCCAGGAAAGTGTAAGTAAAACTAAATATAATTATTAATAGATATTTTAGACGTCTAGCACCACTGAAAATTTCATTTTTTTAGCTAAAGGGAAAGTGCCCAAAATTAATTTACAAAAATGGCGCAAAGCTTCTCTTATGGAAAAAAACGCAAAGTTCGGAATTTCTGGAGTCGAACTCATGTCTCTTAGGTAAGAAGTCTTATATTATCTGAATGTTTCTCCGTCATATCTACAAAAACTTAAACTTTCAGCACTCTAGCTCTTGTCGTTTGGGCTAGACATTAGTATCCTCCAATATGTTATAATTATATATAGACATTCCTTAGAGAGGAGGAGGAGGATATAGCATACTAGTAGAAGGTGCTTGCATACTGCCAGCATTTCATCTCACCCTGAAAAACATTAATTTTTCAGACAGATATTTCATCATTATAAATATTCTATTAATTATTAAGATTTCACCTCGGCAGCGATTATCGTTTTTCCCACATGTTAAAATAATAGTTTGAAACAATCCTTAAATGTTGAAATTTTAAGCATTTTACACTTTCTACATTATGGGGTACTAATGCTACACATTTGAGCTAAATTTTAAAGATGTAGCACTTTTAGAAGTAAAATAATATTTTCCTAATTGTTTGAAATTTAAACATTTTTAACGGTTGCCGCAATATATATATGGAGAGATTGAAATGTTTATTAGTGCAAATGCACAGTTCTGTAAATAATTTCAAAATTGCAGCTTCCTAGCTCATCCCGTTGTTCCTAAAAAATTATTAAACTTTAATGTTCAAATAGGAGGATACTAATGTTTAGGCACTTCAAGATGAGCTGGAGATTCGACATTTTTTCTTAGGTAGGATTTTGTGCAAAACCAAATTCGCAATTGTTTAAACAAATTTTCATAGTTTATGTATTTCCGCATGTGCTACGGAGTTGAAAATTTTTTTTAAGTAAAATTCTTAAAAAAAACGAAATAGGGATTATACAAATTTTGATATTTTTATTTGTTTTGAAGTTAAAAATTCTTAAAATTTAAACAAATAGGTAAATGTTCAGATACCACGAGGCGAGTAGATGCTTAGACGCTACGCCGCCAGTTAGGGAGCTGAAGTTTTTAAATTATTTAGAAATTAGTCTATCTAAACGAATAAATATTTCAATTTGTCCATAAAATTGTTATTTTGGGCGATATAAATTATTTAAATTTAAACAATTAGATAAATGTTATTTCTCTTCTAATTGTACTATAAATTTAAATTTTGGCAGAAATGTGTGGCATTATTAACTCATTGTGGGAAAATTAAAATATTTCTAAAATTTCAAAAATTAGAGATTGTTTTACTCCATTATTGTTCCATATCGAAAAAACGAAAACCCTTCCAGAAGAGAAATCTTTAGTATTAAAGAGATATTCCTCATGATGAAATATCTCTCTGAAAATTAATGTTTTTTTCAAGGTGCGATTAAATGCTTGTAGTATGCAAGCACCTTCTACTAGTATATATATATATATATATATATATATATATATATATATATATATATATATATATGTATGTATAAATGCTTACGGAAGAGGAAAGGTAAATGGGATAAATGGATGTCAACAAGTTACTGGGATAAGGAAGCCCAGAGAGCAATCATCAATCTGCTGGGAGTGTCGAAGTGATACATGTAAAACACACAAAAACACGGAAACGTTCTGGGTTGATCCCTTCGTCAGCACAAGAGAGACTACCCCCAGCAGCTAGCCAACTTGAAGTCATCTTATTGGTGATATAAATAGAGACCAAAATAGAAGTAGATCAGTACACGAGAGGGGTAGATGTCGGATTATATGATCGGAGGACTCGTAGGGAGAGAAGATGGGAGGGAATAGGGGGCAGAGGAGAATAAGGGGAAGGAGAGAAGGTGAGAGAGAGAGAGAAGAAGGGAGAGTGTGAAGGAGATGATGGGGAAGAGGAGGAAGGAGGAGGAGGAAGGTGGAGGAGGGACAGTGTGGGAGGAAGAAGGGAGATGGTAAAGGAGATAAGGGGGAGGAGGAGCAAGGAGGAGGAAGGAGGAAGGAAAAGGAGGAATGTGGAGGAGGGACAGTGTGGGAGGAAGAAGGGAGAGGGTGAAGGAGATAAAGGGGAGGAGGAGCAAGGAGGAGGAAGGAGGAGGAGGAGGGGGAAGGAGGAGAAGGAGGAAGGATGAGGAAGGAGGAGAGGGAAGGGAGAGGGAGGAGAGGGAAGGGAGAGGGAGGAGAAGAAAGAAGGTGGAGGAGGAAGGTGGAGGAGGAAGGTGGAGGAGGAAGGAGGAGGAGGAAGGTGGAGGCGAAGGGAGGAGGAGGAAGGAGGAGAAGGAGGAAGAGTGTGGGAAGAGAGAGAGGGGGAGGTAGAAGTAGGAAGAAGGAGGGAGAGAGAGGGTGGGAGAGGGGGAGGAGAAAGAAGGAAGGAGGAGGAAGAAGAAGAAGAGAGAAGGAAGATGGGGAGGAGTGAGAGGAGGAGTAGAAGTAAGGGGGAGGAGGGGGCGGAAAGAATGTTTATAGTTGATAATTTCGAGGGCAAAAGGTGATTAGTTTAATCGAGATTGAACGCTTGCCCTTGAACTCCAATAAGACCAAGAACGATCCCAAAATAATTTTCTTTCTTCGTTTCACGATCCATGCCTTTCGATAGGCTGAGTAGAACCCGTTTATGGCGAAATTTGAGCGAGTTATATTACGGCGTTGTACTTATCAGTGGCCGAGTTTCATGTAAAATATAACGATTTTTTTATTTTTATGTTGAATTGACAATGATCAATCCGTCTTTTCCTATGTATTTGAGATTTTCACATGCTTTCTGCTTAACTAACACCAACATGCTAAATATCTTTGCTTGACTACTATTTTAGGTATCTCCATTAAAAATGGTAATAGTTGGTATTAATCAGTGAACGATTCACAGAATCATTGACAGTTCGAAAAGCTTCATTGAGGCGTATAAGTGCCGCCTTATACATTGATTTCTGACAGAAATTCACTGTTAACTTCTCATTTTCAAATTTTCTGATTTCATGAGAGGTTATATTTTATAGGAGTATTTTAAATATCACGGAAATATTGAATAGCTCGCTCTGTTTTCCCTAAAAATATCATAGTTTAAGATCGCAAACATTTAAAATTTTTACTTTTATGTTAAGAAGCAAGTATTTACAGATATAAAAAAATTGTGATTAATAAAAATTTTTCTTTGAACGCTCTTCAAAATCTAAGCAACAGGTGCGAAATAGGATTTTCTGAGAAGGAACATCATTCTTTTAAAAATAATGTATTTTATGATATGATTATGCGGTTAAATTTCTACCGGATGTGCAATATTTCTTCTATATTTAAAATGTCAAGCATGAAAAACACAAATTCATATTTAAAAAATCAATCGTCGTGTATTATGATCGGATCTGCTTGTCTTTATTATTTTCTGAGTCGGTAACGAAAATGATTACAACGCTTCAAATAACGATAATATTGGTTGTTGTCGAGAAAGTCGATAACTAAGGAATGTTGTCAAACTACGAAAACACCGGTCGGGCAATAATATGCAATTTAATTTCTCCATTTCTATCAGCAGCCAATGACACGTGACTGCATCACAGGGAAAGTTATCATCAGCACTTATCAAAATGTCACGAGCGCCCTTAAAACGCATTATTCCTTAAAAGTTAGAATGGTCGTAAATCCAGATAGCAGCACGTCACTCGGAAAAAGCCTCGCGTGGAACATTTGAGTGTGGGGCGGTTCGATGGGAGGAAAGAAGGGATGGGAAAATGGAGAGGGGAGAGGACGGCAGAGAGGAAATGAAACTCTAGCAGTGGTGGGAAAACGAAGGAGAGAGGAGGTGAAAGAGGAATGGAGGGAGTGAGAGAGTTGGTAGGGTCATCTCGAGGGAGCGCAATGGAAGGGTGGACTAGAGGATAGAGACACAGCAAAGGAGGCTGGAGTGAGAGAGAGGAGAGGTGGGAGAGGTAAGAGAGCGTGTGGCAACGCGCTGCAGGGAATTGGGCACTGCGGAAAATTGAGATAGGAGTGGAAGGGGAAGGTGTGTGTGTGTGTGTGTGGAGGGGAGAGAAGCGAGTGAGGGAGGAGGAAGATAGGGTGGAGAGGAGAGAGAGAGGAGGGAGAGGGGAGAGAAAGGAGTGGCGAGGGGAGAGAGAGGAATAAAGAGGGAGAGGGGTAGATGCGAGTGGGCGAAACGGGAGGGTGAGAAAGAGAGTGGAACGCAAATGAGAGAGAAAAGAAACGAAAGAGAGAAAAGGAAGAGACATGGGAGCGTGGCTTTGGGTGCGGGAATGGCTGCTCGGAATATTTTCAAGTGCTCGCTTGTAAGAAGGCGCGTTTTCGAGGGAGGAGCAGATGGGATGAATAAAGGCTCTGGGGAGAACACTTCCACAGGCTTTTTGAAGTTAATTTGTTTTACGAGTGGCCTCGAGAAAGAGTGGGACAATTTTTGGTCCATTTACGAGAGAATGGGTAAGGGAGCGAGGTGGCGGAAAAGAGGAAGTAACGGGAGGAATGCTGTTTTGCGAGAGGGTAAATAGACGTAAACGTTTGAGGGAAAGCTCACTTCGCGCGGAATCGCAAGTGAAGGATTTGCCATTATGAGCCCCAAAAGACAGGCAAACACTAGGTGTGGATTTTGAAATCGCGGAAGATCGTTTGTAAAGTAAATCGATCGTGTTTTGTTTGGCTGCTTGAAGGTAAAGCTGCTTATTCCGTATTGATATTCCTTCGCGTAAAGTCGAATATTTTTATTCATGTGTTCGATGCGCGTGATATATCCGCAGCGGGTGCTTTTTTCTTCTCTATTTCTCTATGGAACACTCCTCATCTAATATTTCCTAGTTAATATTTTATTAACGTTCCAATTTTAATGTTACAAATGCTCGAAGAAATTTATGATTTGCAAATTATTCAATAGCACAAATGAGTAATATAATGAACGGGAGATTAGATTAATCAACTTCTACTTCCGGAAATCTACTCTTAGAACACAACTATATGAAGTGACTGACAGCTATTCCAACAGCGGTTTTATTATTCAAATTTATATTTTATTAATATGATGAAATTTCTCGAAAAACGTAACACGCGCTTATTGAATTCGTTATCCATGTAATATAAATGATTTCGGTGCTTTTGAATGGTGCGATTGGACGGAAATGTCCATCGCTATAAGCTTAAATTAGGCATAACTCTGCTAAACAGAAATATGATGTTTCGAGTTGTGGTTTTAAATGCATAAATGACATTGGTGCGTCTGAACCCTCCTCATAAAGCCCTCCAGGAGGAAATTTCGCCACAGACATGAATGGCGACGAGTAAAAGTAAAGAACTGAAGTATCATATTGAGGCCTGCATACCCGCAGTTTACCCGACCCGACCCGCGGGTACCCGCAGCGAAAGTTGCGGGTCGGGTCGGGTATAGAGTGCTTCCATGCGGGTACGGGTCGGGTTCGGACACAAAAGGCACCGGTGCGGGTAAAGAGCGGGTACGAAAGCTAGTTTTATTCTAATTCAATTTGCCTCGCCAATGTAGGCACAGAAACTTTTCACACGCCTTTTACTGCTAGTAAAGCCCACCCTATACATATCTGAGTCCAGTCTGATTCGCCTCTAAACTACTTACAATGGGTATATTAGAGGTAGTGCAATGAATAGCCGGGAAGGGAGGAGAGAAACCCGGTGCCGGCATTTGCATGCTCTTACGAAGAACACCAGGGGGGGCAACTGCTTAACGTCCCTTCCGAAGGACGGAGTGTTGATTTGAGCACGCTCCTCATTTTCTCGTGTTCTTTTTCCTCATTGGCTCGTCCTCGTCACCTTAGTTCCAACACGCACAAATAGGGGGCCGGCGCGTCCTCAAAAAAAATCCTCATAAGGATTCGAACCGGGTGTCGCACTTTTAGCAGATCGTACGGTGTGGCCAAAAGCCCACCCTCGCGGTTAGAAGTAGCGTTATATAGGGAGATACAAATTTTCAATTTATGCAGGTCGGCAGATCGCAGGCTTTGTGTATCATGTGTCAAGAAGTGTCTGACGAAAAAACGATTCCTTTTATTATATAAATAGATACAAAGTTGCAATTGACAAACGATTGTCGATTACTTACTTTCTTTAATTCATAAGTGTAGAAAATTTGTGAAATATTTTTTAAACAATCAGGCTTACAAGTTGCGCTAAAATCTACATTGAAAGGAGACGTCAAGACACGTTGGAATTCAATTCCTCCTATGATCTCTTCAATACTTGTAAATTGGAAGGTTATTTACAATATTTTAATTGAAAAAAATGAGTGATATGACTTGTGAGGTTGAAAAGAATGATTTATTAGATTTAGTAGAATACCTCAATCCATTCCAGAAAGCATTGATTGAATTGGAAGGAGAAAAATATCCAACAATATTTTTGGTTTACTTGTGGTATTCGAAAATAAACAATCATTTAGAAATTGGTTCAACAGATTCTAACATCATGAAACGTTTAAAAACTTCAGGTATAACTTATTATGATGACATTCAAAAGGAGAAGGGATATGAAATCGAATCCCTGAAACCAAATCCGTGTACGCTTCTAGAGCAACCGATGAAAAGGTATAAAATGTCAGACACCTTAGTTCAGTTTATGAATACAGACACAGTAAATGATCACATTTCTCCAGACGAATTGACTGAATATATTGACTTTAAACTATATGACGACATTACTAATGATTTTAATTTGATGAAATGGTGGGATAAGCAAAAGAATTGTTTGCCAAATTTAAGTATTTTAGCGAATCGTATTTTTGCAATACCAGCGACAAGTGCTCCATCAGAGAGGTGTTTTAGATTGACGGGACATGTTGTTAGTGAAAGAAGAAACAGTTTAGATCCCGCAGACGTGGATGATGTCCTATTTTTAAATATTCATTTTAAATCTCAGAGTATGCACTATTAATTAATGTTTCCTTCTTTCAATTGAATTATTTTGTAAAATTTGTAATTTTTGTAAAAATAAATCTTAGGTACTTGAAATACATTTTTTCGATATTAAAAATGAATGTTAATGTACAATTGCATTTCATTTTAATTTACACAATATAAATGACTGACTCAGATATAATATTTTTATTTTTTCACTATTTCCTGCTACGGATTAGTGTCTCGAGGACCAGAGAGTTAAAAAAATATGGTCGGGTCAGACAAGTAGGCTTTCTGTGCGGGTGCGAGCCTGCGGGTACGGGTCGGGTGCGGGTTAATATTCTGCGGGTACGGGTCGGGTAAGGGTTAGTAGTCTGCGGGTACGGGTTAGTAGTCTGCGGGTATGGGTGGAAAATATCATACCCGTGCAGGGCTCTAGTATCATAACTGAAATTATTTCCTTGGCAATAACTATATTTAAATCACTATATTATAAAAATTTCGCCTATTTTTGTTCCGTTTACAGGGCGAAGTAAATAACTGACTGGTAACTATAGTTGCTGAGAAACGAGAGATTATAAAGACCTGACCAAATGCAAATGCTTATATCTCCAATGCTAATTTAAAAGTGGTAACAAATGAAACGCCATGTAGTAGGAACAGGTATCAAGTTGTATTCAAACTGCTAGTTACAAGAATTCCAGATCTGCACCTTTGGTAACATGGCAAATATCCAGCCTGTATACAAACTCCCCCAGGTTCTATGTAGCATACCAACATTCACTGAAGCGATGTCATCGCGAATGCGTTCCATCAGTTCATTAAGTGTTTTTGGTAGTAGTGGAGTGTAGACACGTTTTTCACATGCCCTCAAAAGAACTGGTTCTACAATTCGTCGCGGGAAATTCGTCCCGTTTCAAATTCGTCGCAAGGCATATTCGTTGCATGGCAAAATCGTTGCAAAACAAATTCGTTGTATGACAATTTCGTCGCAAGGAAAATTCGTCACAAGGAAAATTCGTCGCAAGGCAAATTGGTCGCAAGGCAAATTCGTCGCCAGACAAAATCGTCGCTTGGCAAATTCGTCGCATGGCATATTCGCCGCATGGCATATTCGTCGCAAATTCAGGAATCGTGTGGAAATAGGAAATCCTTTTCTTCATTAACCCTGCGATACACTATATTTAGTGTATGTGAAGGATTGACGATGCCTCATAATTTTCGAATAAATTATAGAACTCCTGTACAGATTATTCACAACAATTATCCTGATAAAATTTCGGAAAATATAATTGATGAATATTTGTATCTTATATGATAAGGACATTAATAACAGACATTCTTCTAGTCATTTTATATATGACGCTTTTTATAGGTGTTTTAACAAACTTCACGTCTATGTAGATGATTGAGATTTCGTAGTAAATTAGGGAAAAAGTTTAATCAAATTCAGCATAAACTTTATTATTAAATAACGTTAGAATTTGAAACTGTCGTACATAAAGATTTTTTTACTCGCATTAGCATGAGGCGAACTGACTTCGTTGCGAGTGTTATAACAGAATGCGAGTTGAGATTTTGAAGTGATACTTTAGTCACGCATAGTCAATAACGAAAAAAAATCCTGAAAAAGTCTCGGGTTCGAATCCAGAAGCGTCCCTTCTCTGTTTGAATAACTAGGGTAAAGTTGAAACGTAGCTGACAAACCTTTTTTCGATAAAATTTTAAAATAACTAAAAGTTGAGATATCGACGCGGGATTTGCGCATTTATAAAGAGAAAGGAATGAAGATTAGTTTACTTATTGTGAAAATTGAAATAGCTAAATTTAACGTTTAAATGACAAATTTTGGAGAATCATTTTAATGGGATAATACTATTCTCCGTTTCGCTTCGCGCATTACATGTCCTTATAGCAGAATCGTTATCCCGTGTTATTTCTCTATATTGCAATTCCTCAACAATTCCTGAATTTAAGACGAATTTTCTATGCGACGAATTTGTCTTACAAAGAACATGCCATGCGACGAATTTTCCTTGAGACGAAATTGTCATGCGACGAATTGAAGCTCGATGAATTGCCCGTTACGAATTGGTGGGACACCAAAATAATTGGGAGACCTTGGAGGCCAAAGTACTGGTCCCGATCATCCGATCCAACGTACTAGTAGCTGGCCATCAAGACACTGTCGAACTTTCAGGTGATAACGGGGAGGGGCTCCATCATGTTGAAATGTTAACCCCTGCGGAATGGCCTGTAGCAGCTGTGGCCAAAACCAATTCTCCAGCATTTCCAGATAGATGATCCCTGTAGTGGTTTTATCGGCAAAGAAGAAGGGCCCATATATCTTCTGCTCCGGCAGTGCACAGAACACATTCATCTTCGGGGAATCTCGCTCCAGCAGGGTAGAGGTCCTCGGGTTCTCTAGGGCCCAAATGCAACAGTTGTGTTTATTGACCTTGCTGGAGAGATGAAGAGTTGTTTTTTCATTAAAAATCAAATGTCGTAATTTTCTATCATTTCCAGAAAATCCACACAGAAAGTGAAACGAACTTCTTTGTCATTTTCACATAGGTCTTGAAGTGACTGCATTCTGTAGGGCTTCAGAGGCAAACGGTCATTCAGAACCCGCCACACAGTTGTGGGTGCCAACTGCAGCTTTTGACTGGCTTTGCTAACGGATGTTCGAGGACTGCGAGCGAAAGATCCCCTCACTATTTCCACATTTTCGTCACTGGTTCTTGGTCGCTCCGGCCCACACTTCTTGCATAGGCAACCGTCCTCGGAGACTTTTGATACCACTCCTTGTTGAAGTTCTTTGATGCTGAGTCCTTTCCAAACTTTGTTCGATACTGCCTTTGCGCAATAGTCACAGATATGGTAGGGTCATACCAGAACCAAAACTGCAACTTTTCTTGAGGAGTAGCCATTTTGTTCAACTCGTGGATGCAGCACAACTCCAAGGCTTAAAGGAGAACTACTGTGTCAGCGGCAAACTGGAAACTTCCCTATATTGTATGACGTTTAATATGTTAATCTTTTAAATTAAACACCCTATATATATATATATATATATATATATATATATATATATATATATATATATATATATATAAGCTTACGGAAAAGGAAAGGTAAAATGGATATATGGATGTCAACAAGGTGTTGGGATGAGGAAACCCAGTGAACACTCACCAATCAAGACGACTTCAGGTTGGCGAGGCCCCGGGGATGCCGAAGCGACACACGTAAAAGAACACTAAAACACAGAAACATCACAAACGTAGAAGCTTTCGGAATTATTCCTTCATCAGCTACAGAGAGAGTACTTTCCTCATCCCAACACCTTGATGACATCCATATATATATATACTCTCATTTACTCTATTGCTGAAGAAGGGCATAGGCCCCATAAGCTTGCGTATTTTTTGTTTTTGTGTTCGTGTGTTCAACGTGTCTCTTCGACGCCCCCAGCAGCCTGCCAACTTGGTCTCCGACTTGGTAAGTGTCCGCTGGGCTTCCTTCAACACCTTGTTGCCACCCTCATCATTAACTTTTCATTTCCTTAAGTCTATATATATATATATATATATATATATATATATATATATATATATATAGACTTAAGGAAATGAAAAGTCACGTGTCTCTTTGACGCCCCCAGCAGCCTGCCAGCTTGGTCCTCAACTTGGTAAGTGTCCGCTGGGCTTCCCTCAACACCTTGTTGCCACCCTCATCACTACCTTTTCTTTTCCTTTAGTTAATATATATATATATATATATATATATCATTATATATAGATGTTCCTTGCAGAGAAGTAGAATATAACATACTAGTAGACGGGGCTTGCATTCTGAAAGCATATCATATCACCTTGAAAAAACATTCATTTTTCAGAAAGATATTTCATCATTACAAATGTTAATTCTAAAAATTTCACCTCCGCAGCGATTTTCGTTTTTACCTTATGTAAAAATAATAAATTAAAACAATCCCCAAACTTTGCAATTTTAAGAATTTTATACTTTCTCCATTATGGGGTACTAATGCCAAATTTTACAGTTGTAGCATTTCTATAAGTGTAATAATATATTTTTTAAATTGTTTAAATTTTAAACATTTTTAACAGCCGCCAAAATATATTTATAGAGAGATTCAAATAATTATTTGTGCAATGCACTTCTCTGTAAATAAATTGATAATTTCAGCTTCCTAGCTCATTCTTTACTGCTTAAACAATTATCTATTTGCTTAAAGTTTAAAAATTTTTAACGGCAACACAAGTTAAATTATCAAAATTTCTATAATCACTACTTCGATTTTTTACAAATCCTACCACTAAAAAAACTTCAGCTCCGTGGCACATTCGGAAATACATAAAACTTCAAAATTTATTTTTGAAATTGCGAATTTTTAGCTGGCGCATTATTGCACTTTTTAAGATTTGCGATATTTTTATTAGGTTTTGCAAAAAATCCTACCTAAGAAGAAAATTTCGAATCTCCATCTCATCTGGAAGTGCCTAAACCTTAGTATCCTCGTATTTGTTATTGCCTCCTCCTCCTCCTCTGTAGGGAATGTCTATATCATTATACTAGTAGATGGTGCTTGCTTTCTGCAAGCATACCATCTCAGCTTGAGAAAACATTCATTCATTAGACAAATATTTCATCATTATAAATATTAATTCTAAAAATTTCACCTTCGCAGCGATTTTCGTTTTTCCCTTATGTAAAAATAATAGATTATAACAATCACGAAACTTTTATAATGCAAAGAATTTTATATTTTCTCCATTATGATATGCTAATTATACACATTTCTGCCAAATTTTAAAGTTGTAGCCCTTGTAGAAGTGAAATAATATTTTTCTAATTGTTTAAATTTTAACATTTTTAACTGCCGCCGCAATATATTTATGGTGAGATTAAAATGTTTATTTGAGCAAATGCACTACTCTTTAAATAACTTGAAAATTTCAGCATCCTAGCTCATCCCGTAATGTCTATACAGTTATCTATTTCTTTAAATTTTAATAATTTTTAACGGCAACACAAATTAAAATATCAAAATTTCCATAATACCTATTTTTTACAAATCTTACCTCTAAAAAAATTTCAGCTCCTTAGCATAACCGGAAATACATAAAACTTGAAAATTAGTTTAAACAATTGCAAATATTTAGCGGCCGCATTGTAGCACTTTTTCAAGATTTTCGGTTTTTCTAGTAGGTTTTGCGCAAAATACTATCTAAGAAAAAATTTCGAATCTCCAGCTCATCTGGAAGTGCATAAACATTAATAACCTCCTATACTTTATCATTATATATAGACGTTCCTTACAGGGGAGGAGGAGGATATAACATCATTATATATAGGCGTTCTTTAAAGTGGAGGTTGATACAACATATAGGAAGATACTAATATTTAGGCAATTCCATATGATCTGGAGATTCAAAATTTTTTTCTTAGGTAGAATTTTGTGCAAAACCGATGAGAAAAACGATAATCTTGAAAAAGTGCAACAATCCAGCCGCTAAAAATTCGTAAATTTTTAAACAAATTTTCAAGGTTTATGTATTTCAGAAATATTTTTAAAAGTAGGATTTGTAAAAAACTTCAATAAGGATTATTGACATTTTGATATTTGAATTTGTTTGGCAGTTAAAAATTCTTAAAATTTAAACAAATAGGTAAATATTTAGATACTACGGGACAAGTTATATAGCTGAAATTTTAAAGTTATTTAGAGTTCAGTCAATACAAACTAATTACCATTTCAGTGTATCCATGAAATTCTTATTGCGGCCATTAAAAATTATTTAAATTATAACAATTATAATAGTATTATTTCACTTCTAGAAGTGCTACAACATTAAAATTTGGCATAAATGTGTAGCATTATTACATCATAATGGTAAAAAGTAGGAATAAAAAGCGGCTTTTGGGACAACCTTGACCATGAATTGGCGAATACGTGTGTGAACTGACCTATACGTGGACTGTGTTGTGTTCTGCGTAAGTCATTGACCTTGTCGTAGGTCTGGTTGGGTCATTGGCCTGGTAGTGTGTATGATGTAGGTGGGATTTTGTTAAAAAGCGGGGATTGGGACAACCTAGTCTGTGAATTGGCGAATATTGAATTGGCGAATACGTGTGTGAACTGACCGTGTTGAGTTCTGCGTAAGTCCTTGTCGTAGGTCATTGGTCTGGTTGTGTGTATGATTAAGGTGTGATTCTGTGTGTGTTTAGCGATGATGTAGTGGAATGATGTGATATTGTGTAAGGTAATGGTATTGGTTTTGCGTTAGTGTGGTCATTGGCCTGGTTGTGTGTATGATTCAGGTGTGATTCTGCGTGTGTTTAGCGATGATGTTGTGGAATGATGTGATATTGTGTAAGGTAATGGTACTGGTTTTGCGTTATTGTTGATATTCGCATGGAAGTTGAATGACCCTCTCGCTTCTGCGTCATTCGTTGACCCTAATTTTCGCAATGTTTACATGTTTGAGGTGTGTATGTGTAAAGATGTGATTTTGCAGAGTCATTGACCAAGTGGTAGGTTTGTTTCGGTCATTGGCCTTGTTGTGGGTATGATAGAGGTGTGTGATGAAGTGTAAAGATGTGATTTTGCAGAGTCATTGACCTAGTGATAGGCCTGTTTCGGTCATTGCGTGTTTTTATATTCGAATGGGGGTGATATTGTGTAAGGTAATGGTACTGGTTTTGCGTTAATGTTGATATTCGCAATGTTTACCTGTTTGGTATGAGTTAGTGCGATATGGTGTAGCCAAGTGAAAGTTGAATGACCCTTTCGCTTCTGCGCCAGTCGTTGACCCGTGGAGGGGATAGGGCCTTCCAATATTTACATCTGCGTGTGTTTTGGTTTCTCCTCAGCGCGTGTCTTCGGTCGGTCGTTTACCCTTCTAAGCAGGTTTTCGACGAGCTAAGTAGGTCACCAACTTTTAGGTAAAGAAAAACCGGTTCTGAGTGGGGTGGGGAGGGGAGAAGGATTGGGACCTCAAATTAAGAAAGGGAAATTAAAAGACCTGCGGTTGCTCCAGCGTGTCGGAAGAGAAAGTTATGTTTAATACCTGGGTAGGATAGGATATTGGCCTCTAGTTGTTTTAAAAACCTACGGTCGGGGCAGGTTTTATCAAGTAAATAAAACACGAGAAAAGTTAAAAATCGATTTATTTAACAAAAATAATATACAAAGTTAGTTTTTTACAAACATTGCTCCATACTCATTCTATATTTATTATTAAATAACCTCCATGTCGCTTCATTTGTTATGGCCTCTTTTAATAACGACTTCACCAGTCCACTTTTTACTAAATCGTCTTTCTTTGCTTCGATAAGTTCTTTTCTGAATCCATTATCCAATAATTGAATGAGTCTTAATGTTATTATCACGTCAATATTTTCATTTATTTTACACTTTGATGAAGACTTTTTACCATCTTCACACTGCATAAGAAGAGGTGGTAAAACATTGCCACATATCTTCCTTTCTATGATTAACACGAAACTTAAAATGTCTTCTTTCACATCAGAGAGATTATCTTCTGTCAACACATCTTCAAAAGACGCACGAGTTCCAAGGGAAAGCTGCAACAAATATTCACCTGGCAATTCCAATGTTGCTAAAGTGAAATCATAGCTGCGGAGACGTAAATAATCTAAATTTTGAATTTCGTGAGTTTCACTTAATATCTGAGAGGTACACTTCTCGTCACCCTGAGTTGTAATCTTAACGGCTGTAAGCAATATTGCGTATTTTCCACTCATGGTTGTCTCGGTATAACTCTAGACACGGTAGTAGTTTACCACACACCAGCCGTTAGCGCAGTACCATCGTGGTCGCTTGACGAGTCCATTTATATCCGACAAAAAAAAAGAAATGGATTCACAGAAGCTGACCTCGATTCATGAGGAGAAGAGAGAGCCAATAGTATCCGAGAAATCTGTAAGGTTTGGAGATAATATAAGCGTGAAAGTTTTGTATGTATATTCGTTTGCTAGCAGAGAAGCAAGAAAATGTTACTGGGAGACCATTGCTAGAGACAGAGAAAGATTTAGATTAAAAATTAATTATTTAGGACCTATCATAGAAAGTATTCTTTCGGAAACGCACAGAATGAATGTGCAGAAACGAATTGGGAGAACTCCGCTAGAGACAGAAAGATTTCGATTAACAAAAAATATTTTGTGATCCATCATAGAAAATATATTTTCGGAAACAAAATGAATATGCATAAACGAATTAAAAATTAATTTATTTGGACTCGTCATAGAAAATTCACTATCATAAATTATGTACAAAAACAATTTAAAAATTTATTGTAATCGTCATAGAAAATAAACAAAAACCATCGATGTGCTTGACATAATTAATACAATTCGGGATGTGTTATATATATCGAGGTAATATCAAATCAAGACTCACTTTAGAGTAAAGCTTTGCTGAAGAACTCAAATTCAAGGAAGGTATGGATAAGATAAGACGAGCACATTGTGAGGCGCAACAGGAGTTGAAAAATCGAGCCAACACCGTGGTGAATGTGCAAAGTGGAAGAACGAACAGTACTGATATTAAAGCAGACGATAGAGAGGATATGATTGAAGACGTGAGAAATCAAGCGATTGAAGAATTCTGCTGGTGGAGAGAAGACGATGAATATTTTAAAACGATTAAAAGGGATAATCATATTGAATTCTGGAAGTAGTTGCTGTACTTTTTTTAAATAAATAAATAAACTGATTATCTCAAACATGTGTTTTATTTCCATGAATCTTGGTACGAGGCTTTTGAAACCGGAGCTAAATTTTTATTTCCCAAATTTATTACGTCTCAAATCAGGAGACATTCTAAGCGGAATTTCGTTAACATAAAAAAGGAGTCAAACTCACACTCTTCCGAGGTAAAAGTGAAAGTATTATGAAACCCGGTACGAGGCTTTTAAAACCGAAATCAAATTTTTATTTCCCAATTTAGAAACCCATGGGAACGAGTTTTCTATTACGTAACCGTCAAGAATATCGTATTAGAACCATGGATGGAGGACTTGTGATAGATGATAATTTATCACGTCACAAATTTTTAAATTTTTATTTCCCAATTTAAAAATCCATGGGAACGAGTTTTCTATTACGTAGCCCGAGGTAAAAGTGAAAGTATTATGAAACCCGGTATGAGGCTTTAGAAACCGAAGTTAAATTTTTATTTCCCATTTTAGAAACCCATGGCAATGAGTTTTCTATTACGTCACCGGGAGCGTGGGGTATTATATATATATATATATATATATATATATATATATATATATATATCGAAGGAAATGGTAGAAATCTAGCAGAAATCAAAGATCAACCTTCGAAGACACTCGTCTTTTTCCGCGCTGATGTAAAGCAACGTTTTATTTTCATTCGAGTGAAGATACAGTTGTCAGTTGCAGATTACTCAACAGTTCAGAAGCGTTTCAATATAAAAAGTAAGTACCTACTGATAAATTATTTAATGATGTATGAATTAATGGTAATTTTAACTCCAGTGAGGTTATTGTGGACAAAAACTATTCTTTGTTCTTTTTCTTTTGTCTTTTCAGATGGCATTCATGAAAAAATTGAACGATCAATCGCAAATAGTAGCCTACAAACCAATTGGTGAGCTCGAAAAGCACGTCGAATACCGGATTTTGAGATTTGATGTGGTTGACGCCAAATACGGTCCGACACTAAGAGCATACATTGAAAGGAACGGTGAGTCTTGGAAAGTTTTCCTGCCGAAGAGATTCGACCCTAGTCAGTTCTCCTCAAAAGAGCTAGAAGAATATAATATTGGGGAAGAAAAACATAATTTAATATATAAGGGAAAACTTGGGAATGTTCATGATGTGACAATAGTGTAACGATGGAAAAACACTGGAAAAAAAGAAAATTGAGTGAATATTTAGACAGTTATACAAACAGTCCGATCGTGGGTAATGATTTAGAAAGTGAAAGAGACACGTCGGTGATCGGCGATAAAAAAAGAAGAGTTGAAGAAGACGAAGTAGAAGTAGCATTTAATGGTTCTTTGAGAACCTATAAATTTAGTAATATTAAGGATTGTAAGAGTGTGGAAACATTTCTAGAAAATAAAAGAATATATTTGGTTGATAAAATTAGAAAAAATTTAATAGTAGATAAAACATTAAAATTTAACATATTTTTAGAATGTAACTTCGTCAATATTGCTGGTGAAGAACAGAAGCGAGCTTTCAAAACTAAAAATGTAGCTGTTTATATGGATTCAAATGTAGGTGAGATGGTAGATTCAGCCCTAAAAAAAATCACATGTGAGATGGAAGAGAGTGGAACAAAAAAAAGTGGGTGGATGTTAAATGAAATTGTTCACATATTACTTAGAATTAACGTGTTTAAACCTTTAAGAGGAAGAAAATATATTAATCTACCAAATTGCATAGCATCAACTAGAGCATGTGTAAATGTGCAAAATTTAGACAATAATTGTTTTCGATATTCTATTCTTGGAAAATTAGTTACCATTCACCATCCTGAGAGAGTAAGTTCCTACAGAAATATAACTCATTCTTACGATTTTGACTGTATAAATTTTCCCACACCTTTGAATCAGATAAAATTATTTGAACGTCGAAATAACATTAGCATCAACGTATTCGGTATTGATAATGACTCTAATGTGTATCCGTTGAAAGTTGTTGATGAAGAATTAGTGGATCATCGCGATCTGTTGCTATTGACTGAGGGCAATGAAATTCACTATGTTTGGATAAAGAACTTCAATAGACTAATTTCCCGTCAACTTATTAAAAGTAAACGTTCAATATCGATTTGTAAACGATGTTTTAATTACTACACAGGTAATGACCGTGAAATTCGATTAAGAAATCATTTAGAATTATGTAAATTTAATCATCCAACAAGAATTGTTCTGCCTGAAATTAAAGATGGTAAAGTACCGCATATAGAATTTAAAAATTATCAAAACAAACTTCGAGTTCCCTTTGTAATTTATGCTGATATCGAATCAATATTACTACCCATTCAAGGTTGTCCTGGAGATCCGACAAGTTCCCACACGTCTTCATATCAGAAACATGAAGCAATGAGCTTTTGCGTTTATGTTAAATCATCTTTTGCGGCAGATATTATTCCACAGAAACCATACATATATCGAGGAGTAGATGCAGCATATAAATTAGTAGAGTACTTAGCTTATCTAGCAAACAAAATTTCAGATATTTATGCAAGGAAAATTGGAATGATAGAATTAACGTCAATACAAGAAGAAAATTACAAAAACTGTGCTGATTGTCATATTTGCGGAGGAAAAATTGAAGAAAATAGCAAAAATTATAAAGTTAAAGATCATTGTCATTTGAGTGGGGAGTTTAGAGGAGCTGCTCATCGAATATGTAATTTAAATTTTAAGAATCCGAATTTCATTCCTGTGTACATACACAATTTGAGTGGTTATGATTCACATTTTATTATAAAAGAACTGGGAAATATTCCAGGGAGGATAGGAGTGATTCCCAATACAGAGGAGCGATATATTAGCTTTATAAAGTATATTGGGAACATACAGTTAAGATTTGTGGATACATATAGATTTATGCCCTATAGCTTAGAGTATTTAATGTCAATTCTCCCAGCGTCAAAATTCGTAGAGACATCAAAACACTTTCATGGTGAACAATTTAAATTAATTACAAAGAAAGGTGTTTTTCCATATGATTTCATCGATTGTTTTGAAAAATTAGAATTGCCATTTCTTCCTCCGATGGATTCTTTTGTAAATAAATTAAATGAAACTGAGCTTTCTATTTCTGACTATGAGCATGCTAAAAAAGTGTGGGAGACTTTCAATGTTAAAAACTTAGGGGAGTACAGCGATATATATCTGACGGGTGACGTTGTGGGACTCGTCGATGTATTTGAGAATTTCCGCAGTGAATGTTTGCAATCATATGGTTTGGATCCTAGTTACTATTTCACATCCCCCGGACTTGCTTGGGAAGCCGCCCTCAAACATAGTAAAGCAAAATTAGATCTACTGACTGATTACGATATGATTATTATGATAGAACGTGGAATCAGGGGAGGTTTGGCTCAATGTGTTAAACGATATTCGAAAGCAAACAATAAGTACATGAATGAATATAATCCTAGAGAAGAAAGTTCATATATAGCATATATAGACGCAAATAACTTGTATGGGTATAGTATGTGTAAAAAAAATGCCTTATTCGGGATTTAGATGGGTTGATCCAAAAGATATAGGAGACATTGAAGAGATTGATGATGAAGGCACCGTAGGGTATTTGTTAGATGTAGATTTGGAATACCCAAGTTACCTTCACGATCAGCATAACGAATTTCCCCTTCTACCTGAAAATGATAACCCGCCAGGTTCAGATCAGAAAAAACTTCTAACAACATTATTCAATAAGAAACGCTATGTAATTCACATTTCTCTGTTGAAACAAGCATTACAGCTAGGGTTAAAATTAAAAAATATTAATAGAATAATAGAATTTCAACAATCTAATTGGCTTGAGTCATATATATTAAATAATACTGAGAAGCGGAAATTGGCTACTAACGATTTCGAAAAGGAATTCTTTAAATTAATGAACAATTCAGTTTTTGGGAAATCTATGGAGAACGTACGTAAAAGAATAAATATTGAATTGATCTGTGACATGAAAAGATTGCAAAAAGTAATAGCAAAAAGTAATTTTCTAGATCGAACCATATATTCGGAAAATCTGGTCGCAGTACATATGGCGAAAGAAAAAATTGTTTTTGATAAACCCATTTATGTAGGAATGGCAATTTTAGATTTATCTAAAATTTTAATGTATGATTTTCATTACAACGTAATGAAGTCCATGTATGATAAAGAAAATCTAAAATTGTTGTATATGGATACAGATTCATTTATTTACGAGGTAAAAACGGATGATTTTTATGAAGACTTGATAAAAAATATTTCTTTCTTTGATACTTCAGACTATCCAACTGATCACAAATGTTATTCTTTGGCAAATAAGAAAGTGTTGGGTAAATTTAAAGATGAAGCCTGTGCAAAATCAATCTCTGAATTTGTAGGATTGAGAGCAAAGATGTATTCCATTATCATCGACGGTGAGGAAAAAAAGCGTGCCAAAGGCGTTAAAAAATGCGCCGTTAACAGTAAAATAAAATTCAAAGATTATTTGGACTGTTTGAATGAAAGTAAAGAAAAAATGACATCATTTAGACAGATAAGATCTAAAAAACATGAGTTATATTCTGTAGAAGTGAACAAACTATCGTTATCACCTTTTGATGACAAGAGGTACATTTTATGTGATGGAATCAATACATTAGCTCATGGTCATTACTTAACTCCGAATGACGAATGAAAATAATTTTTTTTTCTATTTAGTTTTTAGTATTGATATTTCTGTACTTTTTAAGTGAAATGTGCGTGCAATTGAAATATTTTTTTTCTATTTAGTTTTTAGTATTGATATTTCTGTACTTTTTATGTGTTGTGTGTGCGCAATTGAAATAATTTTTTTCTATTTAGTTTTTAGTATTGATATTTCTGTACTTTTTATGTGAAATGTGTGCGCAATTGAATTGCGCTTTATTCTATTGGTGATGGAAAATTATTTCCTAAATTGGAATAAAAACAATTGAATATGAAACATAAATCTTTTATTTATTTCAACATTTGATTTACATCTTCCCATGTGTTATAACAATTGTCGAATCCCAACCATTTAACGTACGCCTTATCACCACGTCTCTTCAAAATCTTTTCCACTAAGTAAACATCCTGGAACTTTGTTTTCTGCAATTCCTCTTGATAAAAGCCGCCTTTAATAGGTTGATTATTTTGGTCTCTGAGAATATAAGTTGGTGGAACCGTATTTTTTACTTCCTCTATGACAAATATCTCTGTAGACCAAGAAGGCGTAAAACCTTTTTCAAATATTGCCTTGCTTTTTGATATGCGTACATTGTCCCCTTCACTAAATTTGACCTTTTTAGCGCCTTTTCTTATTTTCCTTTGATAAATTCTTGATAATATATCCTTTTCATTCTCCTTAGTGACATCAGCATGTTTCATCTTGATCGTTCTATGTACCCTATTATTATACTCTTGAACTAAAATAGGTAATATTGTTAACCATTTGTGGTTACCTTGTAAACTAAATCGTTTCCACATTTCAGTTTTAAGAGTACGGTTCCATCGTTCTACTATTGAAGCTTTCATTGTGCTAAATGTGCTGTAATGGTTAATTCCATGTTTTTTCATCAAACCAATGAATTTATTGTTGTAAAACTCTTTCCCTTGATCAGTTTGAATATTTCTCGGTTTCCTTTGTTTGAGAATCATCTTCACAGCCCGCGAGACATCTTCTGAGGTTTTTCGTTTCACAGGAACAGCCCAAGCGTATTTTGATAAGGCATCTATCATGGTTAATAGGTATTTGTATCCACGATTTTCACTTGAATAAGGAAGCATTTCTACCAAATCAGCTTGCCATAAGTCGTCCAAACCTTTTATCAGAACTTTTCTTCGTTCATAATTCTTCCTCGCTGGTTTGTGAAGTTCATTGACAATTCCACGTCTGATATCCATCTTCACGTCTAGGTTGACTGCATAATTATTCCGTGACCGTTGAAATGTTCCTCTATTAATACTGACGTTTTAAAAGCAATCTCCTCAAATAACCCAAATTGACAACGTCTGTTTCTTCCACAGGATCTCTCACATTAGTCAGAGCATGTCCGCGTGCATCAAATTTATTCTTATTTAGCGTGATAGTGTTATTTGCAACATGATTTAGATGAACTGTTGAGCTTTCAAGCAAAGTCTTAAAATTAACAGCGTCACTTTCATCTTGAGGGTTTGATACGTTTGTTATCCGATGACTTTTCACATCTATCACACCGCTATCCATGATAACAGCATTCTGTAATTTTGTAAGCAAGGTCTTATAATTAACTGCATCATATTCATCCTGAGGATCATTCAAATCCGTTATTCGGGTTTTCTTTGCACTCGTAGTGTCTTTTGCTATTGTTATAGCATTTTGAAGCAAAAAACGTTTATTTACTACATCACCCTCATCTATTGGTTCTTTCGCACTTACGATTCTTCGTCCACCTGCTGAAATATAATGTCTCGTCGCTCCTGGTATTCGAAAGTCCACGTACTCTTTTGAGACAGCATCTCTAGGTTGAAGAGATTTGCCTATATTAGATATACGACGATTGTCAGCATTTATTTGATGTTCAGTCAATGAAAGTGTGTTATCTCTCAAATATCCTTTTGTGACAGCATCATTGGTGTCTATAGGAGAAGCTAAATTTGTTAAACGATTTCCTAGCATATCATACGAATCCATCCTCCTTCTTCTCCTCAAAGAACGTCCAAACTTATCCACAGGCATTATTTTACTGCGAAAGTAAAATCGCTATCATATCTTATATAATGATATCGCTATCTCTAAGCTCTTCTATGATGGCGACAATTTCATTGTCGTGACCTGAATGCCCCGAAGCCTTAGATGAAAGAATTAATTTAAGTCTGTCCACAAGTTCATTCGGGTCATCCCAATACTCAATGATAGGTTGTGAAACATCCATCCCTCGGCCTGCTGTAGAATTGGGAAACAATTTAGATATAATTTTTACGTACTTAGATCCTCGATTACTGTTTATCTTCTCCCGACTATTATATCCTCGTTTATGAGCATTGGTATCTATTAATATTTGACGATAATTTTCCATATCCTTAGGCTTAACTTCATCCATTTTTGGTTTCGTCATAAATAAAAGCTCAAGCAGTCCCGGTGTCTCAACATAAGTCTTATCTCTCACGATGAGGTTTTCATCATCCATTTCAACAGGTGAATCTCCAATAAACCAATCAGTTCCGCTATATCTGACTCCAAAAGTACGATCTAATCTCTTATCATTGCTCATAACCAATTTAATGTAATTACTAAAAAGAGTTTTGTCTGGAGATTTTTCATCGGACTGTTTATTTACAGTAGGTTTGGAGATATTTTGAGATTTGGTTTGTCGCACGAGGTCATTTAAAGGATCAACAATTGGTTTAAATGACTGTGATAAAAAATCTTGTTCTGATCTCTGCGCTCTTTTTAAATTATTGTATTTCTCTCGGATATTATCACTTCTTTTAATGATTTCACGAGTCAGATCCTCTTCAGCTTTTCTCTTTCTTTTATCTTGAAACATATCGGTTTAATTACCCTGTAAACACTGAATGAACCTATGAAATGTTATGTGGTTTTATAAAAGAATCAAACATTTTTCTATAGCGTCCCTTATTAATATCACATTCTTTATCTATTACCATAAAGCCATATTTATCCCTCCAACACTCCATGCATATGTTCTTAAATTGCGCAAAGGTCATATCCGTATTTACATGATCATCATAAATATGCTTGAGATTTAATTCATCCTGCTTAAAAAGTATAATCAAATTTACATTATCCCGTATCAATTGCTTCGGAACTTTTGAATAAGTCTGAGCAAGATAAAAACAATCAATCATCTTGTGCCGACCACTGCTAAAATATATTCTCATATTATCTTGCTTTTCACAAGAAATGTCATCAAATATAAATACAGAGTGCGGTCTTACATCATCTATATTTACAACTCCTTTGTTGTCTTTGAAAAAGAAGTGTCCAATTTCAGGAACTAAGGAAAGAATATTTTGCAGAAATAAATATTTTGGTTGATTCAACGACTTACTGTATAAATACACGTTTTCATACTTTAGCCCATTTGTCTCTGTGAGAAGATTAATTATTACATTTGTTTTACCAGAATTAGATGGACCGCAAACAATGCAGCGGATACTTTCAGGAAGCAAGGGACCATGCCTCTCGCGCGGTTTACATTCATCAAACGAGAATGTACCTATCGGGAGCTTTTCGCACTGTTCCTCTACCTCCATTATAATGATATTCTTTCCACCGTGAGTTTATATAAATAGCAAAACAAACTTTCTACCACATTAGTATGAGTCGGTACGCATCTGGAAAAGGACTGGTGAATAGTGTCATTAATAAGTTACCATTTGAGCTTCATTTACCAGGGTACCAATTCTGTGGTCCAGGGACGAAATTAAAACAACGTCTTGCAAGAGGAGATCAAGGTATAAATCCACTAGATGCTTATTGTAAACAACACGACATAGCATACTCTAAATCTAAAGATTTATCTGATAGACATAAAGCCGACCTCGATCTAGCCGAAAAGGCTTGGCAACGTGTAAAATCAAAAGACGCGAGTTTAGGTGAAAAGATATCTGCAGGTATAGTTACGAATATAATGAAAGCAAAAGTGAAGGTGGGTAGTGGAACTAGAAAGTCTAACTGTTTTAGAAATATCATGCGGAGAGCTCGAGTAGCAATGAAAAACTTGAAAAATAAAAACCTCAATCAGGCTGCTAAATTAACACTTAATGTTATTCGAAGGGATGTGAAAAAGAAAAGGAGTAAATATACTACGCCTAGAGTTATACCAATTCCAAAGACTGGAGGAATTATCCCACTAATACCTTTATTTGCAGGGTTGTCAGCATTAGGTGGTTTGGCAGGTGGTGCATCAGGTATAATAAAAGCTGCTTCTGAGGCAAATGCCGCAAAAAAGAGATTGGAAGAATCGAAAAGACATAATGCTAGAATGGAAGCAATAGCGTTGCGTGGGAAAGGGCTCTATATGAAACCATATAAGAAGGGATTAGGCTTATACATTTCACCACCGAATAAAAAAAAAAACTTTTAAGTAGGTTACCTAAGAGAGCGCTCTCCAATTTTGATCTACTTCACTATGTTAAGAAGTTAAATATTCCAAATTTTCGAGGCGTATTTATGAGAGACGGATTGCCTTTACGATCGCCGTGGTCTAATGAGAGTGGTATTGTAAATTTGGATGACTCTGATGGGGCGGGAACACATTGGGTGTGTTACAGAAAAACGGGCAAACATGTTGATTACTTTGACAGTTTTGGAAATCTTCCACCACCTACAGAACTCCTAAATTATTTTAAAAATAGCACGATTCATTATAACAGAGATAGATATCAGAAAACAAAAGCTGTAAATTGCGGTCATTTATGTTTAAAATTTTTGAATAAAGATGCAAACATCTGGAATTGTAATTAGTCATGTCTTGGACGTTAACGTTTACGGGTAAAACATCCACTCTTAATGCTGATTATTTTCCCGAGATCACCTTGGATGCTGATAAAAATTATAGCATAGGATGTGTGAGTTTAGAAACTTATTATACAATACCTAACGTGTTCGATGGGAACAATATCTTCCACTATGGAAGCGGAAATTCTGTGGTAATACCAACAGGAACATATGAAATTGATGATTTAAACGAATATTTACAAAGTGTTTTAGGAAAAGATGCAATAAAGATCGAAGCAAATAATAATACTTTACGTTCAGCATTGACTTGTAACTTTGAGGTGGATTTTACTAAACATGGTTCGATAGCATCACTTCTCGGATTTGCGAAGAGAAAATTGGAAGCAAAAGTAAGACACATATCAGACAATATTGTAGACGTTTTTCACGTAAATGACATTCTTATCGAATGTAACATTGTAGAAGGTTCGTATAAAAACGGTGAGAATGTGCATATATTACATCAGTTTTTTCCTGAAGTTCCACCGGGGTATAAAATAATAGAAAGACCTAGTGAGATAATTTATTTGCCTGTGAATACCAGAACGATAAACAACATCACTCTCAGATTGTTAGATCAAAACGGAAATCCAGTAGACTTCCGCAACGAAACTATTACAATTAGATTACATTTAAAGGAAAATGGGTCTTGATTTTACTCGAAATCCTTATAATCGCGGTGCGGCGATGAGATGGATTAGTACACCACGTACTGCTAAACCGTTATCATCTAATAACATACAGTTTCTAGAATCTCTCGGGTTCCGTCTGCATCCGAAATGGATATATTAAATATAGACTCCAGTGCGCGTTATGATGAATCAATAACTTCCATCGAGTACCATACTCATCATCCTTACACACAATCAAAGTTCGATTACAATGATGAAATTCGTATGGTAGTTCAAAATCAATCTGATTTTATTCTTCCAAGTCAAAGTCACATCTATATAGAAGGTCATATTACTAATGAAGATGGATCCGGTATAGCATCAACCACCACGCTTGTAAATAATGCTTTCTATCATCTTTTTTCTGAGGCTCGTTATTGTTTAAATGGTGCTGAAATAGACAGCGTGAGAAATCCAGGAGTTACCTGCACTCTCAAGGGTTATGTTTCACTAACAGATAGTACATCGAAAGGATTACTAAATGCAGGATGGGTAATCCCCGGAAAGTCGAGCGAGGTATTGGAAGATGGGAATTTTAACGTTTGTATCCCGCTGAATACAATGTTTGGGTTAATGGAAGATAATGATAAGATTTTTATCAACGGAAATCATGAACTCATTTTAATCAGAGCACGCACTGATGATAACTGCTACGTATCTACCAATAATGTGAAAGCTAAAATTACAATTGATAAAATTTGTTGGAGAATTCCATATGTTACAGTATCCGATAAGCAGAAATTACTTTTACTCAAACGTATTGATCAAAATAAACCTATTCAGATAACGTATCGACGCTGGAAACTTTCATCCTACCCAGAATTACCGAGAAGTGAAAAACAGACTTGGGTCGTAAAGACAACCTCTCAGTTTGGTAAACCTCGTTATGTTATATTCGCATTTCAAACATCACGGAATAATATTGTACAGCGGGATAGCAGTGTTTTCGACCACTGTAATTTAAGAGGCATTCAAGTTTTTCTCAATAATAAAAGTTTCCCCTACGATGTATTAGATTTAAATTTTAGCAAGGGGCAGATAGCTGAGCTTTACAATATGTACGCAAAATTTCAGAAATCATATTATGGAAATGAACCAAAACCTTTGTTGTCACGTGATCAATTCGTTAATATCGCACCTATCGCAGTCATTGATTGTTCGAAGCAAGATGAATCAATCACTTCAGGTGCTGTAGACGTTAGAGTAGACTTCGAATCAGAAACAAATTTCCTATCTAGAACTAGCGCTCATTGCTTAGTGATCAGTGATGAGTCATTTTGGTATGATCCGCTGACTGGCTCAGTGAAATTTGCAGGATGATAAATATAGTGCGATGATACTTTCCACCATCAGTAGCAAACATGAATTCAGCTATTGTTGACTTCAATCTTGACAAAGATGCATCGGGACGTTTTTTGTTGCGAGAATTATCCATAATCTCATTAAACACCTTTGCAAGTCAACATTGGATTTTTAAAACGCCTAAGTTGGAAAATCATTCAAATAGCGTCAATGTATGGACCACGCAAGAGTATCATGCTATAGATGAGCATATTGGCGATGTGGAATATGATATGGCAGAATACATATTGAAGGAATATACAAGGCCATTCGATTACATCTTTACTAAAGGAGTGGAAAAGTGTAAATTTCTAAGAAAGGCCATCCATTCGCAAATTAAAAATGTCTATAACTTAGATGACTTCGACTGCCCTGCACTAGAGAAGCTGAATAAGAGAATTGGTACTGAGTGTATTTACCATTTTCGAATAGATATGCCAGATATTTGCTCCCACAGTCGGGCATTTTCTCTCACTGAATGGTGTCGTCTCAATTTAAGTGACATTAATTTATTGGAAAGAAGTGCACGCATAAAGACATTCAAGGAATGGAAGAATACATCGGTGTCTCCTGAGAATCTCGCCGAAGCCGGAATGGTGTACTGCTGCGGAACATACGATACAGTTCAATGTGTTTACTGCGGATTGCGGATGACACAGTGGCGTGAAGGTGATGTACCACTAGATGATCACAGAAGAGAAAAACGCAATTGTATCATGTTTGGTTTTTCATGTTGTGATGAAACTGATTAAGAATGCATTTTTTGTCAAGATGATATTGATTGAATAAAAAAATAAATCGATTTTTAAAATTTTATCATGTTTTATTTACTTGATAAAACCCATCCCGACCGTAGAGGTCAATAACCTATCCTTATCCATTTTATTTCACCTCCCAATCAACCTTCGACAAGTTAAGACCTGCTGATTCCTCGAGAGAGTTTCTCATACGTTGAATCATTTAGATCTGAGATTCGATAGAGGACAGAGGTGCACATAAATCTTCTACGCATCAAAACGCTCTCCAAAGGTAATGGATATAATTAATATTTGATATTATTAGTATATTATAAATCTAAGAAATTATTGATTGGAAAACAATTACATTTCAGTTAAGGACTTAAAACAACTTGCAATTATACATAAAGTTGGGTCAGTTATTCGGACCTATCATGAACATAATTGGAAGTGGGTCAAGAGACCAGATCTGAAATTTATACCTATTGATTACATTGAATTGTATCATCCGCATGATATGGAAGATATGACGACTACATGTCACGAAATACAAAAAATGGAAGAATGGTATGAGAGGGAACGACAATAAACATGATCTGCCTACTCGATGTTGTTTCATTTTGAATCATTTCAACCGTCCCCACCCCACTCAGAACCGGTTTTTCTTTACCTAAAAGTTGGTGACCTACTTAGCTCGTCGAAAACCTGCTTAGAAGGGTAAACGACCGACCGAAGACACGCGCTGAGGAGAAACCAAAACACACGCAGATGTAAATATTGGAAGGCCCTATCCCCTCCACGGGTCAACGACTGGCGCAGAAGCGAAAGGGTCATTCAACTTTCACTTGGCTACACCATATCGCACTAACTCATACCAAACAGGTAAACATTGCGAATATCAACAATAACGCAAAACCAGTACCATTACCTTACACAATATCACCCCCATTCGAATATAAAAACACGCAATGACCGAAACAGGCCTATCACTAGGTCAATGACTCTGCAAAATCACATCTTTACACTTCATCACACACCTCTATCATACCCACAACAAGGCCAATGACCGAAACAAACCTACCACTTGGTCAATGACTCTGCAAAATCACATCTTTACACATACACACCTCAAACATGCACATACACACCTCAAACATGTAAACATTGCGAAAATTAGGGTCAACGAATGACGCAGAAGCGAAAGGGTCATTCAACTTCCACATCTTTACACATACACACCTCAAACATGTAAACATTGCGAAAATTAGGGTCAACGAATGACGCAGAAGCGAAAGGGTCATTCAACTTCCATGCGAATATCAACAATAACGCAAAACCAGTACCATTACCTTACACAATATCACATCATTCCACAACATCATCGCTAAACACACGCAGAATCACACCTGAATCATACACACAACCAGGCCAATGACCACACTAACGCAAAACCAATACCATTACCTTACACAATATCACATCATTCCACTACATCATCGCTAAACACACACAGAATCACACCTTAATCATACACACAACCAGACCAATGACCTACGACAAGGACTTACGCAGAACTCAACACGGTCAGTTCACACACGTATTCGCCAATTCAATATTCGCCAATTCACAGACTAGGTTGTCCCAATCCCCGCTTTTTAACAAAATCCCACCTACATCATACACACTACCAGGCCAATGACCCAACCAGACCTACGACAAGGTCAATGACTTACGCAGAACACAACACAGTCCACGTATAGGTCAGTTCACACACGTATTCGCCAATTCATGGTCAAGGTTGTCCCAAAAGCCGCTTTTTATTCCTACTGTAAAAGTATAAAATTCTAAAAATTGCAAAGTTTGGGATGTTTTTAATCTAATATTTTTCAGGAAAAAATGAAAAACCTTGCGGAGTTGAAATCTCGGGGCAGAGGATAAAACTTGAATTAAAGAAATATTAGAATGATGAAATATTTCTACTAGTATAACATATAGGAGGATACTAATGATTCGGCACTTCCAGATGAGCTAGATATTAGAAATTTTTTAGGTAGGATTTTGAGTAAAATCGACTAAGAAAAACGAAAATCTTGAAAAAGTGCAACAATGCGGCCGCTAAAAATTCGCAATTGCTAAAGCAAATTTTCAAGTTTTATGTATTTCCGAATGAGCTACGAAACTTAAATTATTTTTAGAGGGAGGATTTGAAAAAAAAACGAAAGAGAGATTATAGAAATTTTGATATTGCAATTTGTTTGGCAGTTAAAAATTTCTAATGTTTAAACAAATAGATAACTGTTTACGTAGCTAGGAAGCTGCAATTCATTTACAGAGTAGTGCATTTGCACAAATAAACATTTGAATTTCTCCATAAATATATATGCGGCGGCTAGAACATTAAAATTTGGCAGAAAAATGTAACATTAGTACCCCATAATGGAGAAGGTATAAAATTCTTAGAATCGCAAAGTTTGGGGACTGTTTCAATCAATTATTTTTACATAAGGGAAAAACTAAAATCGCTGTTGAGGTGAAATTTTTAGAATAATATTTATAATGATGAAATATTTGTACAAAAAATGAATGATTTTTCAAGGAGAGATTATATGATTGCAGAATGCAAGCACCTACTACTTGTATGTTATATCCTCTTCTGTATGGACCGTCAATATATAATGATAACATATAGGAAGATAGTAATGTTTAGGCACTTCCAGATGAGCTGGAGTTTCGAAATTTTTTTCTTAGGTAGGATTTTGTACAAAACCAACTGAAAAAACGAAAATATTGAGAAAGTGCAACAATTCGGCCGCTGAAAATTCGCAATTTTTAAACAAATTTTCAAGGTTTATGTATTTCCAAAGTTGCTACGGAGCTGTAATGTTTTTAAAGGTAGGATTTTAAAAAATACGAATTAGGCATTACAGAAATTTTGATTTTTTAAATTGATTTTCAGCTAAAAGTTCTTAAAATTTAAAAAAATAGGTAAATGCTTAGACACTAGGCGGCGAGTTAGGGAGCTGAAAATTTAAAATTATTTAGAGTGTAGTCTATATAAACGAATTAACATTTCAATGTATCCATGAAATCCTTATAGCGGTTGTTAATAATTATTTAATTTTAAACAAACAGATAAATGTTATTTCACTTCAAATTGCGCTATAAATTTAAAAGGATGAGGAGCTACAAAATATAAATAGACTAGTGATAACAGGTAGAAAATACGGTATGGAAATAAATACAGAAAACCCCAAGGTCATTCGAATATCGGGTAAAGAAGAGAATCTGAACATAAGTATTGGGGGAAAGCATTTAGAACAAGTTTCAGAATATAAATACCTTGGAAGTATCATAACACGAGAGGCAAAATGTACGGATGAGATCAGAACTAGAATAGGAAAAGCAAAAGCGGCTTTCAGGAGAAAGAAACAACTACTTACAGGGAATATAAGGGAAGATATCCGCAAGAAGTTGATAAAATGCTACGTATGGAGTATAGCATTGTATGGGGCAGAAACATGGACGCTAAGGAAAAATGACATCAAATACTTGGAAAGCTTTGAAATGTGGGCTTGGAGGAGAATGCTGAAGATAAAATGGACAGATAGGATGAAAAACGATGAAGTGCTACGAAGAATAGGAGAGAAGCGAATGATTATACAGACTATCAGAAAGAGGAAGGCTAACTGGGTTGGACATTACCTGAGGAGAGAGAGTATGATTAAAGACGTGTTAGAAGGAAAACTAGATGGGAAAAGGGAAAGAGGTAGGAAAAGGTTTCAGCTGATAGACGATTTGAAAGGGAAAGAGAGTTATCAAGATATAAAGATGACAGCGGAAAATAGGAGTATATGGAGAACCATGTTTAACCAAGAATAATCACGGACCTGTCTACGGATAGACTACCTACGATGATATATATATAACAGCTTACGGAAAAGGAAAGGTAAAATGGATATATGGATGTCAACAAGGTGTTGGGATGAGGAAACCCAGTGAACACTCACTAAACAGACGACTTCAGGTTGGCGAGGCAAGTTCTCTCTCTGTAGCTGATGAAGGAATAATTCCGAAAGCTTCTACGTTTGTGATGTTTCTGTGTTTTAGTGTTCTTTTACGTGTGTCGCTTCGGCATCCCCGGGGCCTCGCCAACCTGAAGTCGTCTGATTGGTGAGTGTTCACTGGGTTTCCTCATCCCAACACCTTGTTGACATCCATATATATAATATATATATATATATATATGTGTGTGTGTGTGTGTGTGTGTTTATAAACATACGCATATATATATATATATATATATATATATATATATATATATATATATACATATACATACATATACTATATATACAGGTGTACATCGCGGTACGCTTTTTAGGTGTTCTTTACCAGCGAAGCGGTAATAGCGTATCGTCTTTTGGGCACAGCTTGTCCATCCATTATAACTTTCATCTGCGCTTGACGGATTTTAATTAAATTAAGTGTGTATGAGTGGTCCTAATTAGAATTTATCGCCCAATTATTATTTTGAACTGAATCCGTAAATTCGACCAAACTTTCCTCTCCCTAGCTCTTATATGATGTGTAAAGTATAGATTAAAACATTTCTTCCGTTAGAGAACTACATTTACTACAAAAAGTCTTCAAGACCACATTCTTACAAGTTATAATTTTGGAGATATAAATTCTAGAAAATCCCGCGAAAAACATCGCATATTTTGTTTACATCGATCTCTAAGACAGTTCTCTCGGAAAACAACAATTAAAATCCATGTTTTTCTAACCCACGCCTTTATATGATCTGTGACGTATAGTTAAAAAAACTTATTTGGATAGAGGGCAACATTTCCTACAAGTTAGTCTGCGAGACGGTATATTTACGACATAATTTCGGAGATAACAATTCGGGAATTTCCCTACCAAAACAGCGCATACTTTGTTTACACTACATGATACCCTGCACGTCACCTTTTTTGTGGATGGTAGGGGGTGCAGTGCTCCAAGGGTCCGTAGTTTTCCTACGTTATCTTTTCTATTAGGTTATATTATCGTCCTAGGGAAAAACGATCCTCTATACCGCTCCGTTCTACAGTCGATCTCGCGAATCTTATCCTCACTGTCCTGCTTTCCGAGATACGTCCTACTACCTCATTCGCTAGTCCCTCCGACATAAATTTTTCCAGTAGTTTAAATCTATCCTGCAGTCTACGTTCCTCTAACGATGTCCATTTTAGATTTTCTATTAATGAGGTAACGCTTTGTTAGCTATCGTAATTCCTCTTTACAGATCTAGCTGCTCTGAGCTGAACCTTTTCTATGTCGTTAGTGAGTCCCTTTTCGTAGGGATCCCACACTGCTGAAGCATATTCGATCTGCGGTCGAACCAAGGATAAATAACATATTTCTTTCACTTTTTTGGAATTATTTCAAACTATTCTTCCTATAAATGCCAGCTTCTTGTTAGCGGCACCTATCAATCGGCGAATATGGGTGTCCCACGATAGATCACGATGGATCGTGACTCCAAGATATTTAATCGAGTCTAAAACTGGAATATTTACTTTACATCGATCGCGAAGACGGTTCTCTAGCAAATAAAAATTAAAAAAACGATATATTTATCACCCATGCTCTTATACGACCTGTGAGGTATTGATTAAAAATAATATTTGTATAGAGAAAAACATTTAGTACAAGATAGTCCCCGAGACCATATAATTACGACTTACACTAGTTTCGGGGATAAAAATTCGAGAACCGCCCAATCTTTCGATATCGTTTCATACGTTTTTCCCATTAAGAACGCATTTGAAATCTCTGTGTATTTCGTTTTTGGAGTTTGCTTTTCCATCTTGTTCGGTTTTACGCTCATTACGCTTTCTGACCCTCCGTCTCAATCCGCTCCCTTGATTCGGACATGCGCCCTTACAAAACCCGGATAACGAAGAGCCTTTCTCTTCCCATTCAAAAGGTCTCAACGCAAGCAATGAAAAACAACTTTGCTTCATAATGTAAGAACTATTTTTAAATTGTTTTCATATTAATTTCATTTGTGTGCAATATTGCACCGACGAAGTAATGTAATCGACGAGTTTCTTTTTATGCCCAAGGTAATGTTTCGGTGGACTACAGCCAGTTTTCAGACCGAGCTCGTGGTAGTGATATATTGAATTTGTGCCTTATAAGTTTGAAATGTCGCAAGCGAAAAAATTAAAGCGAAATATTTCTCTTAATTAATTAAATTATATACAATAAAATGTTTTAAAAGTGGACGAGGACACGCTGCTATTGGCCGTCGACTACGAGAACTATTTGCAGAAGTGCTGGAAAAATTAAAGTGTGCTCAGGGGTCTTCAACATCTACTGTACTGGGGAGGCACAATCGAAGCGAAACGCCGATAGAAGGGGAGCATTTGCTCCACATATGGATCGAAAAACTAAATATTACACCCGATTCGTATGTTTGGCGGAAGATGGCGGTGCAGTGTAATTTGAGTTTTATATTGTAGTGACGTTGCCTAAAAATATATAATGCCCTTCAGTAGGGCAAATAGTACGTAAAGATAATTTAATCCACCAATCTAAGGGATTGAAAGTCTTTGTGTATACATTGTATTTAGTAGCATACTTTCCAAAAAATGGAAAGTAGTCTTATGAGATCGCCAGGTTGTCTGTGTGTGTGTTTGTGTGTGTGTGTGTTTGTATGTGTGTGTGTTTGTATGTGTGTGTGTGTATCCCTCTAATATCTTCTTCATTAATGAACCGAATAAAAATAAATACGGTAAATAGAATATGCGCATAAAATAATGACCAAAATGACATATTTGGACCTGATCGACTCAGCAGGGGTACCACAATTGCAAAGTTAACCTTTTCGGTAATTATGAATTTGGCAGAAATTGGTACAACCGATTTCAACGGAATTTTGTATGAAGGAGTTTTGCAACATAAAAAAAAGAAAATCAAGACTTTTAGTAGATACCAGGGCCACCACAATAAAAGTAATAAAAAATTTCTTTTTACACGTATTTGTGTTGAACTGTCCCCATCAATTTTAATCAAATTTAATACTTGTAGTATACTCATATACACAAAATTGTATTAGAATATTTTAACGGAGTCAGCCAAACGGGTGCTGAAATTACTAATTAAACTCTTTTAGCAATTAAGGATTTTGAAGGAATTGGAAAAACGGATTTCAATTAAAATTTGTTCATAAGATTTTTACAGTATACCATAATTAAATCTATATGTTTAAAGCGTAGCTAAGAAGCATGAATACCACAGCAAGAACTTAAATGATATTTCTTTCAAACCTATTTCTAGAGAACTGTCCTCATGGATTTTAACCAAAAACAGTATATATTATCTTCATATAAATAAATGAACATCATATTTCAAACGGGTCGACTAAACAGGGCTACCACAGAAGCAATGTTAGTATTTTTCTGTAGCTATGAATTTCGAAGGCATTGGCTTGGTTTTAAAAGAAATTTCGTTTATTGAGCGAGTATAGAATGTCAAAACGAAATGAATATGTTTAGAATGGATATATTTCACTTGCATACCCACGATTTTAATCCATTTAGGAACGCATCTCTTTTTATAGCATTGCTCTTATGTAAAAAATGTTTCGCAATACGCTCTGGTTGTTTGGAACACAACCCGAGCGTATAGTGTGTATAGTGTAGTGGTTAGGACGCTGGCTGCTACTCGCCCGATGCTTGAAAAAGTCATCGGGTACGAATCCTGCGCGAGTAGGATTTTTTCTCAAGGTCATCCGGCCCCCTGTTCGCGTGGTTTGAGGAGGCTGCGCAAATTCAGCTGTTCCGTCCTTCGGAAGGGACGTTAAGCCGTTGGCCCCCTGGTGTTCTTCGCAAGAGCAGGCAAATGCCGGCACCGGGTTTCCCTCCTCCCTTCTGTGTGTGTGTCCGGTGTGGAAGGTAACGGGAAACTACCACACCGTGTATGTATATTCCCTAGTCAAAACCCAATTAATTAATTAATTGGTAGGACCTGTCGTAAGACAGAACACGAATGAATGAATGAATATATATATATATATATATATATATATATATATACGGGAGATAGGGAGAGCTGTGTGTGGAGAAGAGAGTGAAAGAGAGAGCCGCGCGCTGTAAAATGGAAGGCTATTGGAAGCGAGCCCGGTACGCTTGAATGCAACGGCTGAAGAGGTATGAGGAAACGGAGGGAGGGGGATGGAGAGTGAAGGCAAGTGATTAGACGATAGACTGAAGACTCCCTGGAAAATACGCAGGCGATCGTTCTTGACTGGAAACGGTATAAGTTTGGTTTTAGGAAGTTTTATTTGACAAAATTTCTCTCTCATGAATGTCAAACAATACTATATGTTCGATAACATAATAGAAAAGCGAATAAATCTGCTTTATCATGTTCATTTCTAGAACAAGGTGAACAGTTCAAGGAGGTATTGCGTCGTTTAACCCTTTCAATGCTATGTATTTCTTACATACAGCCCTTTCCCCTCTGCCGAGTTTTATTTACATATATAGGCTGTTTTTAATGTCATCTACATCTACATCTACATCTACAAGTTACCCTGCAATTCACCAAGTTGGTGGGTGGCAGGGGGTGCAATGCACCAAATCCTACCTAAAGATTGCCTAACGCAATTCGAAATTTCCTATTGTGATCTCTTATTGTCCTCGGAAAGAACGAGCCTAGATAACGCTCCGTCCTACAATCGATCTCACGTATTTTATCGTCTCGATCATTTCTACCTATATACGTCGGTGCCACAATTATTCCCACTACCTCCTCTTTTAGACATTCTGACCTATATTTCTCTAGAAGTTTCAACCTTGAGTGCAATCTACGGTCCTCCAGTGATACCCAGTTCAAATCGCTCAATAAAGAGGTGACGCTTTCCTTATGTTCGTACTTTTGTTTTACAAATCTGGCTGCTCTGCGCTGTACTCTTTCTAGTTGAATTATGTGTCCCTTCTCGTACGGATCCCATATGCTCGCTGCGTATTCCACTTGTGGTCTTACCAGTGATAAGTAGCATGTTTCGCGTACTTTCTCTGTAGAGTTCCGTACTATTCTACCTATGAATGCCAGTTTCTTGTTGGCCGCGCCTATAACTCGACGAATGTGCATGTCCCACGAAAGATCTCGACAAATGGTTACTCCTAAATATTTTACATACTCAGCTTGTCGAATACTCATTTCATCTATTTTATATTCGAAACCTAAATCTTTGTTCTTACTTTTCCAGAACGTGACTGCGGCACATTTAGTATAATTAATTTCGATTTGCCATTCTTTGCACCACGCTGAAATGGCTCTTAAGTCTTCACACAGAGACTGATGGTCCTCCTGATTTTTTATTTCTTTATATAGAACGGTGTCATCGGCGAAAAGCCTAATTTTACTACGAACAACCGAGCACATATCATTTACATAGATTAAGAAGAGCAGAGGGCCCAATACACTTCCCTGAGGAACACCCGAAGCAACTTTAACGGGGGACGAGTATTTCCCATCGATGACAACTATCTGTTCCCTATTCGAGAGGAAGTCTCTCACCCAACCGACAACTTTCGAATTGATACCACATTGTCCTAACTTCGCAATTAATTTCCTATGAGATACTTTATCGAACGCCTTCCTGAAATCAATGAATATGGCATTGACCTGAGTATTTTTCTCTCCGCATCGCAACAAATCGTCCACGAACAGGCCGAGCTGCGTTTCGCATGATCTACCTCTCCGGAATCCGTGTTGGCATCCGCTAAGCAATGAATGACTATCTAAATAGCGCATTACAGAGCTAAAGACTATGTGCTCAAGTATCTTGCACGATAATGAAGTTAAGGATATCGGCCTATAATTTTCGGGGTTCTCTCTGTCGCCACTCTTATGGATGGGCGTAACATGTGCCACCTTCCAATCTTTAGGAACTACTCCTTCTCTAATGGATTTCTCGAATATAATTTTCAAATACGGCGCGATTTCAGCAGCTAATTCTTTCATTACACGCGCGGGAATTTCCTCCGGTCCAGGAGATTTATTTGGCTTAATTGAATGAAGTTGGAGCGCGATGCCATTTTCCGAAAATACCAAATCTTCCATCGAATCGCCCTGACGCATAGGAATAGGGGTTTCACATTCATCGTCATCACGAGTAAAAGCTTTCTGAAAGTGATGATTTAATAGGTTTGCTTTATCCATACTATCGCGAACTACGTTTCCCGTTTCCGACCGCAGTGACGCAATAGTGGGGCCCCTACCTTGAACTTCCCTGACGTAAAAATTTAATTTTAAATCTCGGGAGCAGATGGATCAAAATCTATATTCTCGTCAAATGTAAAAATAACATTGGATATATTAACCATTTTATGATGTTGTGGTCTGTCCCGTGTTGCATTATCACCTTCAGTATCTTCCTCGCCATAGCTATAGTAGCTACCAATGTCACTTTTCCTATAAGATTCACATCTAAATTCATCCTCGGACTCTATATTTTCCATTAATTGAGAAATTGTTTCGTCAGATAAGCTTTGAGTACGATTTCCTTCCCTAAT
This sequence comes from Tanypteryx hageni, assembly GCA_028673005.1. Taxonomy (NCBI): domain Eukaryota; kingdom Metazoa; phylum Arthropoda; class Insecta; order Odonata; family Petaluridae; genus Tanypteryx; species Tanypteryx hageni. Next base: position 109,437,232 of record CM054117.1, on the reverse strand, counting down.
AAACATGCGAACGACCCGTTTCAGAACGATCGGCCATTTTTCCACACTAGGGATGAAAATATTTTCCTTCCTTTAGAGAAAAAGGAACGCGACTTTCCTGCTTGAATGAGCGAGGCAATTGGCTCCAAAAGGTTCTCTTGAAGTCTATAATATGTAAGCAGCAATCAATTAATGCTGACAATGTTAGGCATACAAGATATACGGCGCAAAATACGAACGTGTATCGTGACGAAACGGTTCGTCAATAGCACTGACGGGTCACTATGCTAATGACGAACTGTTTCGTCAATAGCACGGAAAGGTTTAAAGAATAATGATAAAGTGAAAACATAACGATCATTCAAAAATTTCCACTTCGGTAGAGCACCTTTCACATAAAATACTTCGCCTTGAAATTTTGCTTGAATAAAAGAAATATAACTTTATTTTTGGCAGTAATACAGATGTAACAAATTAACTGCAAAGGTATAAACAGAGCCTTTTATACAGCTGAAACGCTAGATAATATGAAAATTAATTTTTTGCCTATCATCGCGAAATGAGTTTGGTAATATTCAAAATTTTTATATTGCGAAATTTTCTTTGATTCTGTTTAACTGGAATGTTTTAAGAATAAAATATATTAAAATAATTGTCTTCGGGCTAATATAAGATAGTGCAAAAGAGCATCTGACATCGAACTCAAAGTGAGGAAACAAATACTGATGTCACAATAATAAAATTTAAAAAAATTGGCAAACTTAGAAAACTGTTTTTTCGGATTGGAAACCAATGTTTGAGTTTATAGGGTAGAAATAGAGAATCTATCTGATGCTCATTCTTTTGGTTGTAAATACGGCTTACGCCCTTCTGTGTGTAGTCTTGCTGTGCTTCCCAAAAATGTGATGACATATCTGATAATTTACTCCACTAGAGCAAGATACATAATTCTTTTAACTTGGGTTGGTATTAAATATTTTAAGTAGTGTAATTGGTACGAAACTTTTCATAGTTTGCTATTTATTTTTCTTGCATGTGCAACAAACTTGAAGTTTTCATCTATTATTAGTCCCAGTAATTTTGATGTGAAACTTGATATAGTAATTAATTGATTGAACTTCACGGTGAAGGAGTTAGATTTCTCATTTAACATCAACTTCGCCGTAGTTGTGCCTGTCTATATGTATTTTTGATGAATTATTCGTATTCCCTGTGAAAAACTATAACGAAATAGTTTTTTATCGGCATTCCTCGGGTATTTCATAAGAAAACCGCGCGTCACCTATATATCGGAGTGATTATGACATGACATCACCGCTTCGCGACGCGGGAATCCAAATGGTCTCGAGGGCATAGTTGACAATTTAGCGACTTTTTTGCTAGATTTAGTGACTTTTTATTTCGTTTAGCAACTTTCTTTAGTGTTTAGCGACATGTCACTAACTTAGCGATCTAGTGACAAATTCAGCTATTTCTGTATTTGTACACAAATATATGAATATTCAGCACAAACCAAACGAATTACTTTTATGGTAGGTATATTAAAATACAGTCAAACTCGGATATAACGAGCGCCACGGGACCGTCTAGTTTTGCTCGTTATAGCCGTTAAACTTAATATCCGTGAAGGAAAAAGCATGCATGCGTATGGTGAAATAAGACATAAGAAGTAAAAGTGAATATATAAACAGAAAGTTTATTTAGTAAATTTATGGAAAAACATAAAAATGAGAATAAACTAGAAAATTTAAAATAAACATTTGTACATATAAAATTTACTCACAGCTGCATCCTTAATCACTCCCCTTTTTAGAAAAATAACTTTGAATGGTAGCCTGTTTCATAGATTTCACTTTGAAGTCTCTTAAGTTTCCTCTTATTACACTTATTGCACTAAAAACACCATCGGAAATGTCAATGTTTTCAAAAAAATCATTCAATGTTTCCACAGCATCCTGAGCTTGAGAGTAAGTTGGCACGGCTTTCGTCGGGATTGTGTCTTCGACACATTCAACAATGTCTTCATCACTGTCTGCTGTGTTTTGTACTGTCTCTATTATTTCACTCTCCGTAGGAATTCCACTGGTAATCAAATCATCATCAACATGAACAAAATTGTCAATGTCATTTACATGGTCAAAATTCGCAATTCCATTTTCTTTAAGCCATTCTGACAGAGGTAGATCATCTTCATCAACGTTATGGTTATCAATTGAAAATTCTCCCGATATTAAACCAGACTTCCGAAAACAGTTTATGATCGTTGTAGGTGAAACATTGTCACATGCATCTGTCATCAAATGAATTGCATCCAATACAGAGACGTTGCCATCTAAACCTCTTTCCCTCCTTTCAATCAACTGTAGAACAAAAAATCGCTTGAAATGGCCTTTAAAACTTTTAATTATCCCTATGTCCATTGGCTGCAAAATAGAAGTCGCATTTGTAGGCAAAAACACCAGTTTTACATTGGATAACTCCTGCATATGTGGGTGCGCAGGACAGTTATCGACAAGGAGTAAAATGTTTCTATTTTTCCTCCGTAACTCGTTGTTCCACTGCCTTACATATTGCCGAAAAATATTGGAAGTCATCCATGCCTTTTTATTAGCTGCATATTCAACGGGAAGCTTCTTTACATTATTGAAGCAACGCGGCTTTTGTGACTTATCAATAACAAAAAGTTTTTTTTTGTCACTCCCATTCATGTTTGCGCACATTAAAACTGTTAAACGATTCTTAGGTATTTTGCCACCAACACATTTGTCACCTTTGAATTTAAACGTTGCATCAGGCATCATGTTGTAAAACAGTCCAGTTTCGTCGGCATTGTAGATGTCTTCTTCTCTGTAACCTTTTCGACACTCCTCCCAAACACTTTTCACCCATTCACTTGCCGTTTATGAATCTGCTGACAGGGCCTCTCCACTGACTTTCGCATAAACAATGTTATGCCGATTTTTAAAACGATCGAGCCACCCATTATTGCATGTGAAGTTTTCATGTCCTAACTGTTTTGCAAATTTATCTGCCTGTACCTTTAAAATGGGGCCGTTGATGGGGAAACCAGCATTTTTCTGCGTCTTAAACCACTCCAGCAGTGCTTGATCAACAGTACCCAAGTCACACTTCCTCATTTTCTTGTTCGTTGTTAGGTTGTTCTCTAGTGCAGATAAAATCGCTTCTTTGTTTTTCCATAAGGTTGAAACCGTAGACGACGATAAATTAAATTTTTTGCACACTTCAACATTTTTTCACCACGTTCTAACTCTCGAATAATATCAACCTTTTCGCGAATAGACAGACACTTCCTTTTATGTACGGACATGTTACTCGTTCAAGGGCAAAATCTCAACTGATTTTTGTGATCAACGCTACGAACTTTCTTTGCAAACTGCGAGCATACCAATTCCAGGAAGAGTTAATGAGGAGACGGATTAAATCTGGGATTTCCCATCTTTACGTGGGAAAGGGTGTTGGGTGCATTCGGCTGAGCGACGGGGGCGGGCGCCATTGTACATGCCCTTAGCCCCTTACCCCCCTTCCAAACACAACCTCCTGGCTGTAAAAGAGCTGTGGGTTGGGAGGAGAGGACAAAGGACCTCCGCGGGTGCCACTGTACCTGCAAGTTGGGAATTCTTGGTTTGGACGAAGGGATTATTTTTTAACAACAACGCCGCGGTCTTTAACCTCCCCGAGGGATAGGGTGTAGAGGCTGGACTCGAGAACACAAGGTTACATATCTTGGGTCACTATGAGGATTGAAGGGGCTGACCGCCACCGCGTTTGAGACAGTGAGACGTGGTCGAAGTTTGCTCGATATATCCGTGAAGCGTGCTCGTTATATACGTGAAATATTTGTATGTAAATACTCGTAAACTTATCTTGGAGGTAGCATTTGCTCACTATAGCCGTGACCTCGTTACAACCGTGCTCGTTATAAACGAGTTTGAATGTATATGTTTTTCATAAATCTTTAAATAATTTTCACAGTTATTTCCCCAGTTACGTAGCCCCCTTGATTTACCAAACACTAGTTAAATTAGTCAACGAGCTTCTTAATGTCACCTGAGAAGAAAATTTTCGGTTGCTCCTACAGCCAAGTATGCACCGCTTCTTTGACATCATCATCATGTAAAAGTCGACGTCCACGGAATGTTTTTTCCGAGAACCAAAAAGGTGAAAATCACTTGGGGCGAGGTCCGGACTGTAGGGTGGGTGAAAAAGAATTTAAAATTTAAGCTCTTGAATTTTTTCAATAGTTGCAGCGGCTGAATGAGGTCGAGCATTGTCATGATGCAAAAGAACACCTTTTGACAGCAATCCTCTGCGTTTACTGTGAATAGCACGAACTTTCCGATACTTCAGGTCATCGTGCATGATCAAATATGCAGATCCATAGCTGATGTCTAACATATCAGTAACAGTAATCCGAGTGTTTTCTGGTATGAGAGCATTAACTCTAACAACATTGTTTGCTATTCTTGAACTTGGATGGTCTGAACATTCTTCGCCAAGCAAACTTGTTCTGTCACCTTAAAAAATTTCCATCCATTCTTACACTTTTTTTACTTATACGCTTTTCACCAAACTGTGCTAACATTCTCCTGTAAATCTCAGAGGTTTTGACCCCTTCTGACCACAAAATCTGCTGACAGCACGTTGTTCACTAACGGTGCAATCGGAAAGCAGAGCTAGCACGTTTACCCATGAACGAGACACAATGAGCACTGGCCACTGGGAAGACATATTTAGACTTGGTTGACTACATAGTAAGCATGATGACCTTTAGATCGCGTTCTGACATTGTATATTATTATTATGCGGAAATTGCCTTTACTTTTTGATTTCCTCTGGTATCATTTGATTTCGTTGAACTGTTTAGGCTCTAAAGCCGCGCAAGACAGACGAGCGGCATGGCAAAAATCAATTTTTTGGAGTAGATCACACCTAAAACGTATATTTCTGTCTAAATCTCGAGTTCGATTTTTTCCCCATAACAATACTTCCTCTATATACTACGAATATGAGAAAAGTTTACATTCAAAAGCAATTTATTATACACTAGCGAAATTGCCCGGGCTTTGCCCTGGGTTTAGAGTTTAGAATTTTTCATGCGCGTAGCACTCGGTAATATTTTCATCCAGACTCAAGGTACTCTCATGGTAAGTGACCAATATTCCTTTTTAATTGTTATGAACAAATTAATTATTAACTCAAATATGATATTTCCCTTCCCCCCCCCCCCCCCAAGATGTCCAAGTTCTGACACCAAGGTGCATAACATCAAAGTCTCTTTAGTATGTATACCAAGTTTTAAAGTCTCTACGTTTCTTGGTTCAGCATTGATATTGGTGGAGGATTCATCAAAATAGGTCAATTGGTTGATGAGATATCATCAAACAGAATGCTTTTCGTCAAATTCGCCGTAGTATAACCGAATATTAATGTATTTGTTTTGAAATCGGAAAAATAGTTTTCCTTATAATGTTGTAGCTCTGCTTTTTATATCTGTTCTCAACATGTTCATTTCGTTTTGTCATTCCATACCCACCCTACTAACGAAATTTCATATTGAAATCGGTTCAGACAATTCCATTGAAATTCGTAGTTACAGAAAAATTCTATCCTTGATATTGTGGTAGCCCTGTTTAGTCGACCCAGTTTAAATTCGTACATCGTACCGTAATGCATGTCATCAAAACATTGATATTCTTGGAGAATTCATCAAAGTCGGTCAATTGGTTGTTGAGATATCTTCAAAAAATCGGCATTTGGACCAACAATGGGGACCTTCGGGCCCCCGTTGGCCGATTTGTAGTAAATTTCGGATTTTAATTTTTTTAAAACATGTTCTATCGAGATCATTGCAAGTCCATCCAATCGCTCTTAAGACATCACTGATCTCAAGTCATTTTTAATAAGTTTTAAATTGGATTGGTGCTAAAGTTAGGTAAATAGTAGTATAGTAATCTGACTTTAAATTTGAGATCTTCGCATTTTATATAAATTATATAGACAGAAAGACCAAGATGGATGGTAAGAGATTAAGAAATTAGAAAACTTTTAAGAAGGTAGAAGCTGAAAGTGAACAACACCCTACAAGGAGATATTAATTTCGCAATCCAATTTGAATTTTTTTTCTCTTCGATTACTGCTTCAGTCCATTAACTGACGTTAAAAGTTCGACGCCGAACATTTTTTCTCGCATTTTGGCATGCTCGTTGCTCTTTGAACGCCTTCACTCGTTTAACCATCTAGCAGACATGTTCTCTTATCCAATCGTTTATTTTGCGGTCTCTTCAGGAAGATCCTACACTATACTCTCTGTTACAGCCTATGCATAATTCTACAGTTTACATTATTTGAATGTACATACATACGTACGCCATAATACATGCGCATAGTAAAGAAAATCAGGTGGGTATATCTCCGTTATTGAGCAAGTGATACATGTTGTGATTTTATTTTAGTGTTATTCAATTTTACGGCGATACCATACGATGGCTGCCCGAGAAAGAAAGCGTTATATTCCGATCGCCAAATTTCTTTCCCGATAGAATGGCCTCAGGGCATATGGCCAGATTTGATCACGACGCAGAGCTCTGTTTCCTTCGTGTTCCTCTTGTTAGAGGCAATTGAATTATCATGCGCCATTAATTTGGAGATTAATTATTCCCCAAATCATTACTATCTACCATACGTAAGATGACATCATTTTCTAATAAGTGTGAAATTAAAATTGTTTTTTTTATTTTCTCTGGTCTAACCTACAAATCTCTAATTTATCGATTTTAAACTTGTGTTAATTTTCATTTTTATCATGGATCAATAGCACAAGGTCGCGTCATAAACAGTTATTTCATTAACACCAATCAGGTTACAGAGATTTTACGTCATCGCCCATAATACCTAAACCATATGTCAGAAAAATAATTGTATAGCGGTTATTGGAATCACAGTATTACACGTCCAGCGACCGCTAAGTACTTCACACTCCTATGACGTCACACGACGAGCCTCGTGATCATAAGTCATTTGTACTAAGTTCACCAGGCATTCCGATTTTCTGGAATTGGTCGCATTTTTTAGTGTCACGTATTGGTGTCCTGACAATGTCTCGATATTCCTGGATCCCGGGATTCCTAGATTTTACTTTCATTTGATTTGACATCTCTGTTTGAATTATTTTTTTCACTTCGTTGCAGCTCACAGTATCATTGACGCTGCGAAAGTGAAAGTTGATTGCTGTTTTTAATCAATCAGATCAACGGGCTATGCAATAGTCCGTTTTAATCTTCGGTATTTGTGATTGCATAAAGTTTTTAGCGCATTGGACCATTTTTCTGCAATTTCGACATTTTCGAGTGATTATGTTTCGATATATAAGATCAAGAACGTACCTCATGATAGAAATTTGTAGCAACGCTCATGGCCGACCGAGGTATAAATATAGCATCTAATATAGTAAAATCGAATGCCATGACACATAAACGACATCCTACAAATTACACATTCTCCCAGTTCCGTTCCAGATTTTCTTTTTCTCTTCAGAATCTAGTCACTTTCACTTATATTCTAACCCGCCTCTCATCCACAAAAAACCAAAGCTCTCACACAAACATCGTCGAGAAAATGGCCAAAACATGTTCAGGGGACCTTAAAACGTGTATTTCCGTTGAAATCTCAAAGTCGATTATTTCATGAAAACAATACTACGTATAAGAAGAAAGAAATTTTAAGCATTAATATTTTTCAGATAACAATTTTTTCCTAGATTTTTTATTATCAATAAAATCCATCTTCCGATTATCTAATTTTCATATTATTTCACTTTCAACCAAAAGAGCTCATTAATAAAGACACAATACTTTTGGACACAGAATGAGGCATGGAATTATTTCGGCGTTCATCATTAGCATATGCGGAAGAGGTTCACGCGTTGGCCTTGGAGCGTGCATTTGGTCATCACCTGTATGTTTGTTTCTCACAGGTTCCCTCCGTTGTCCTAACCGTCACCAACACCCAGACCTCCTTTTCGCCAAACTAGAATTTTGGTTTCCTGGCGATATTCTTTTCCAGGGAAAAAAATTAGATTTCAAATATCCCGGGAATCCCGAGAACCGGAGAATAAGAATGATTCCGCACTTATGATATTTAATTCACAATTTTTACTTTCTATGGGAAAGCATAGTATTCATGAAAAAAATCAAATATTTCCCCTTATAAAGTATTTTTTAAGATATCATTATATATAGACGTTCCTTACAGAGGAGGATATAACATACATATAACAGGAGGATACTAATGTTTAGGCACTTCCAGATGAGCTGGAGATTCGATTTTTTTTTAGGTCGGATTTTGTGCAAAGCCGACTAGAAAAAACGAAAATCTTGAAAAAGTGCAACAATGCGGCCGCTAAAAATTCCCCATTGTTTAAACAAATTTTCAAGGTTTATGTATTTCCAAATCTACTACGGCGTTGAAATTTTTTTTATAAGTAGAATTCTTAAAAAAACGAAATAGGGATTATACAAATTTTGATATTTTAATTTGTTTGGCAGTTAAAAATTCTTAAAGTTTAAACAAATAGATAACTGTTTAGGTACTACGGGATAAGTTAGGAAGCTGAAATTTTCGAATTATTTACAAAGTTGTGAATTTGCACTATTAAACATTTCAATTTTACCATATATCAATTGCGGCGGCCGTTAAAAATTATTTAAATTTAAACAATTAGAAAAATATTATTTTACTTCTAGAGTGATACAATTTTAAAATTTGGCTAAAATGTGTAGCATTAGAACCCCATAATGAAGATAGTGTAAAACTGTTAAAATTGCAACATTTGGGGATTATTTTAAACTATTTTTTTTACGTGGGAAAAACGAAAATCGCTGCGGAGGTGAAATTTTTAGAATTAAAAGACTATTTGTAATGTTGAAATGTTTGTCTGAAAAAATGAATGATTTTTCAAGATGAGATGAAATGCTTGCAATATGCAAGCACCAACTACTAGTGTCTTATATTTTTAGCTGTTACCATCACGCCACCTACCGACTATTGTTAACAATTGACGCTTAGTTGCGTCTTAGTAACGCTCCTTTAGCTTTTCTTAATTGTTGGAGCTTTGTGGCTACATCCAATATCGGAAGGCTATGGATTGAGTTTATTACTGTTCTTTGTAAAGTCTAAAATTTTCTCGCAGTTTCTTAAAATATTTATTATTATGTAACCTAATTGAAATTTTTAGAAATATTACAGATATGGAGAAAGTCATATGGTGGCCACATCAGATTTTTCATTTAAATATTACATTTATGATTGATACAACGTAAATACAAAAGTCTTTAATAAATCCCAATGGCATGTGATACATTATTTGCGACAAATTTTAGCAGATTCAATATTCAGACGCACTTTCACTTCCGCAACCGATCTTCCCTCGATGTTGACGAAGTGGAGATAACAAGAGACTAATGTATCCTATATTGTAATTCCATTAAAGTTAAAGCTGAGCGCATAAAATGTATGAAAGAGGTTTAAAAACAATCTAAATTCTATAACAGCCTTCTTCTGTATCTTTGTGGATCACTCTGTCACGCTATAAAAATACAAATCAAAGATTATTATTATTTAAATTTGGCAGGAATGCTTGATTCACATGTTTTAAAGTGATGACGAAATAACTCGAAAATGTCCTGAGTTAGACTCGAAGGAAGACATTCCCAGTGCCCATAATATAACACGTAAACATCGACTTTTCAAAGTGCAGACTTTTATTCTTTTTGAGATCTAAGTTAGAAAGAATTAACCTACGATCTTCGATTTAAACTATTTTTTTAAATTATAATATTTCTTATTCTTCTCATCTTTTTTCGCCTACAAATCGAAATTCTTCGTGTTAAACGTTTAATTCATATATTTCGGGGAAATGTGGCCATTTTAACTGGATTTTGCCTTTCCAACCAATTGCATTGTTAAACCTCAAAATCTTATAGTCATTTCATTCCTTATGGGTGAGAGTGTTTTTTTAATGTTTTTAATACGAGAGAGAGAGAGAGAGAGCGAAGGAGAGAATTTATTTCCATAGCAACCAATGTAAACAACATTCGTTGCGTTGTATGCAAGAAGGAATTCGTTTGAATGTAGAACATTAATCACTTAGAATAATCGTAGGAGTTCGAGACTTGAAAAACGAACGCTTAAAAGAACGAACGTTTGTTTTCCTGCCATCGATTTTTTAATACTCGTCGAATCGATCAACAGATGAGTGTTTGAAGCGAGAATTTCACGCATTCTTAATGAGTTGCATTGTTTCCGGTTTCGTGAAATTGGGCGCCATTGATTTGGATAATTAGATTCGCGTCGCGTCTATTCACGAAATTTCATTTTAAAAAACTTTACCGTTGTATTTCAACGGGCATCTTCCTAGTTCATATATAACTCGCTTGGTAAGAGTAGCTAATTTGGTCTGTTAGGGGTGGAGGGAGGGGGGAAGGAAGAGGAATAGGAAGGGAAGGCAGTTCAATTCAGTGCCTAGTTTCCGATTCATGCAACCATTAATTCTGGACATTTATTTTACCAACGACATTGACGGGCGAGGGAAGACGACATTTCGACATTGTATTTGCGTTCCATTAAAATTGAAGTAATAGCGAGAAACGGAACGTGATTCTTAATCTCAAACTCCTAATAGCTCAGTTGCTAAATAGAATTCACTAAAAAACATTTAGTATTCATCAGAAATTCTATTGGTACAACATGAATAAAATAAAACAAGATAGGAAAGGTGTCGGAGTACGCCGAGTTGCGTTCTTTGAGATTTCACAATGTTCCCGATATTTCTCGATCAGACGAGAATTTAACGAGAAGCAAGAGAGGTACGTTGTAAAACACATTTCGGTCTTCATGCAAAGTAGTCGTAATTAATGTCCGATTTTAACCAAAATTGGAATCGGTCAATTAATTTTAACAAAACACCCTAATACCAAATTTTATCACAATATGTCAAGCGGTCCCCGAGTTGAAACAAAGGAACATTGTAAACTACACGTAGATCTTCATGTAAAGATGTCCTCATTTTTGGCCAATTTTAACCAAACTTTGAATCGATCGAACAATTTTAGCCAAACTCCTCAATACCAAATTTCAGCAAAACACATCAAGCGGTTACCGAGTTGAAACAAAGGAACATTGTCTACTACTTGTAGGTCTTCATGTAAAGTGGTCGTAATATTTGTCCTATTTATCCAACATTGGAATCGGTGGACCAATTATAGTAAAACTCCCCAATACCAAATTTAATCAATATACATCCAGCGGTTCACGAGTTGAAACAAAGGAACATTGTAGGTCTTCATGTAAAGTGGTCATCATTTTTGTCCGATTTTGACCAAAATTGAAATCGGTCGACCAATTTTAGCAAAACTCTCCAATACCAAAATCCATCATAATACGTCAGGCGGTTTCCGAGTTTTCACATGCAGACGGGCGGACGGAAAAGACCTCCCCTCTAACAATAAGTGTTCACTTCGTGCAAAGAACGCATAAAAAATCAAAACTAATTTTGATAGATAAACATTTAGAGCTGAAATTCGGAGGAATATCAAAAAACCAGCTATGAAGGCAATTCTGGAAAAATCTTGATTCGTCAAAAAATGCAAACGAACGATTCCCGGGAGTCATTAAAAATTTTCCCGGGTATCGAGAATAAGAAATATCGAGTAAATTCCCGCGAACGGGAATTTCCGGTTCCAAAATTCTACTCCATACATCCCTCCGTATTTCCATTGCTGCCCCTTTCCCTTTATCTACCCCATTGTATGCGACTGAGTTTACTTTCCAGGCGCCGCGTTTATAGAGCTCGCACTTAACAAGTTGACCGCTGTTTGCACTAGACTCCTCCTCCCCTTTTCTCGCATCAGAGAGGCCTTACACGCCAGCCCGCCTCCTTTGCCTCTCCAAACCGTCTCTTTCCTCCGCAGTCCCTTACCTAACGTTTTACGGCCGCTCTTCGTCAATCCTCTTTAACTTATCGTCACACCGTCCGCCGTTCCGCCTCACCTAAACGCGTGACCACCACGCCCCACCTTCTGGGTCCTCATCTTTTGTCTCTCAGCCAATTTTTCCGTTCCTTTATACTATGCTTTACTCTTGCCGAAAGTAATTAGATTAGAGTATAAATCGGGGATATTTCATCTAGAGCTTAATGGAATAACGATCTATATACAATCTGTTGCACCGAGAAATACAAGGAACATTCAGCTTAACCCTTAATTAGTCGCGTGGGGTCAATATGACCCCAAGCAATGTTTTTTCGTCAATATCTAAAGAAATGTATTAACAATCTAACTCAAACTTGTTCTACCTTCGAAACTGACATTCTAGAAGAGAAATTTGCATTTTTGTTTTTTTATTAATTTGTTATTTTTGATATTTTTATATTTATATATATAGTATTAATATTGTAAATATTGAGAAAATTAAACTATTTTAATGTGCTATTTTGGTGTGTATCCATTTGTTATGTATATATGAGGTTAAAAAAGTTGCTTTTATTTTGACATCTCTCAACCTGTTGCTTTTTTCTCTATTCGTCTAGAAGGGTTAAACGCAATACAGATTATTATTATCACATCAGAAATACAAATAATTTTCCTGATAAGCAGTATTTCATAACACTAGTTCTCTTATGATACATTTCTACTTCACTAATTTTTACTATAGGTTGGTTACCCTTCTTCCTCCCATCTCCCCCCCTCTCCCCCCTCCAATGTACCCTTTTCCCTCATTTCGGAATTCTCCGGGTGTTTTCTTACTTCGGCCGCACACATGCAACCGTTTTCTTCCCATAGTTTTCTACCCGCAATAAAAGTCACAAACAAACGCACGTGGTCTCTCTAAAAGAAAGCTGTTTGCCTTTTATTACCGCTCACCCTTTTTAACACGAGTTTCTCCCTTATTTTTCGGAATAACCACGAACACGAATGAGATCGGCAATCTTCAAAGTTTTTGAACCTCCTACCGGTCGCATGACGGTCACGGTTGGGACGATTTAGACCAAAATATGAAAATCCTATTTTCAATGGGGTTTCTATGGAGAAGTCCCAAGTACGTTTACACTTATAGGGAAGGACGCGCTTGGACCTCGGCACGAACCCCTTGGGTCGCTCGAGGAGGCAACTTTTGTCCCAAGCCCCATCGAGGGCAATCCTCGGTGACAGCAGAAGTGAGCTTGAATCTTTCTGCTAGTTGGGGGCAGCCATAAACTACTTCATGCTGTAGGTGGGGGCCGGAAAGCGACCGTGCCGCGACCGATGTCTAACCCACAAGTGTGAGTGATCTCCGCAAAAATAGTCCTATCCCTAATAAAGCCCTCAACGCGACCTTCATGCGACAATGCAACAAAAGGTGGCGTAGATACATGCGATCAGCTCTGCGCTGCTTATAATGTTGGCAGAAGAACGAAAAGATGGCCGTTAGCTGTGTTTTTTCATTTGCTGAACGTTTCTGCCATAAATGCCTTTATTGTTTATAAACAAAACGTTCAAATGGAAATGACAAGGCGAAATTTCTTGAAATCATTATCGAAGGAATTAATAAAGGATCTACAGATTTTGAGGTCTCAGAGTCAGTTTATATCTAGGCATCTCCGAAAGCGCATATGCACTCAACAGGGACTTGCGGAGGAAGGTCCATCACCGGGATCGGGACTATCAAGGGGAAGATGCGAACATTGCCCAAGAAATAATGACAATAAAGTGTCCACTAGATGTGGAAATTGTGGAGCATTTACTTGCAAAGACCATATGATAATGAAGTGCATTGAATGTGGGGAGAGGGAAAGTGATTAGAAAATACAAAAAAATATTTTAATTTATTTTAATCAATGTTTATTGTAAAAACTATTAATAAATAATTGTATTATAATGTAAGATTGATTTTATTTCCAGTAAAATATAAATAAATTAATATATTATTGCTTATCTTTAGAAATTATTTTGGGGTCATATTGACCCCACGCGACTAATTACGGAACTTTTTTTCACGCGACTAACTAAGGGTTAAATTGAGTTTTTATGCGTTCTTTGCACGATGTGCACAAAGTGGACGTTTCCGTCCGTCCGCATGTTAAAACTCGGAAACCGCTGGACGTATTGTGATGAAATTTTGTATTGGGGAGTTTTGCTAAAATTTATCAACCGATTTCAAATTTGGTCTTACTCGGACAACAATGATGACCACTTTGCCTGAAGACCTATATTGTTCCTTTGATTCAACTCGGGAACCGCTGGATGTATTTTGATGGAATTTGGTATTGGGGAGTTTCGCTAAAATTGGTCAACCGATTCCAATTTTGGTTAAAATAGGACAACAATTACGACCAGTTTATATGACCTACAAATAGGTCACAATGTTCCTTTGTTTCAACTCGTAAACCGCTAGATGTATATTGATTAAATTTGGTATTGGGGAGTTTTACTAAAATTGGTCCACCGATTCCAATGTTGGTTAAAATAGGACAACAATTACAACCACTTTACATAAAGACCTACAAGTAGTAGTCAATGTTCCTTTGTTTCAACTCGAGATCCACTTGACTTATAAAATATTGAGAACATTGTGAAATCTCAAAGAACGCATTTGGAAATTCTGTGTACTCCAACTTGGAGTACATACACCTTTCCAATCTTGTTTTGTCAATGAACATCGTAACCTGCGATATTCATTTCATCACGAACGAAAGATAAGGTTTAGAGCGACATGGAGATTTCTCTGGCATCTATTTTTCTAAGAGTCTCGAGAGAATTTTAGTTGCTCTAAGTACTGATATATACTGATTTAAGAACAATTGATTTATGAACAGAAGTTTTCGCTAGACAGATTTCAATTCTTACAGCAAAACTCGATCTTACAAATTCCTGTTCCACTTCAGCCAATCTCATCTAAAGCTAACATTTGAATATAAAATGTATGTCAGTTTAATATTTATTTCCGAAATTAATATATTTAACATACACTAAATATATATATATATATACTGTACTGTATTAATATATTTTTCCGTAAATTTACATAGTTGCTAATGCGGTATTTACGTGTTTAGCAAGCAAAGAAAATACTTCACTTAATATTTATCGTACGGCAATTATATTTTAATTTATAACATTCACATCGCTATCACATCCGAAAATCTGAGCATTGACAAAGATGTTGTCTGTGATACTTTATACAGATAATTTTACATATATCAATTACAATTGTTGCCATAAAACCTTGTCTCGTGAAGTTTTAACCCTAAAAAAATGGTTTAGACATATCATTTAATAAAATATCATCTCTTGAATCAGTTGCAACGTAAACTCTGACTTGGCCAGCAAAGGCAATCCAGACTTCCAAAGCAGTCACATCTACGAATGCGGCCCGCTGCGCGAAAAGGTTATACACCATTGATTTAGAGCAAGTAAAAGATATAATTCGCTGTTATATCACTGAACATATGTACAATGTATTACATAGATTCTTGCGACGAACATGAACTTGGCTTTCATCAAGGCAAACGAGGCAAATATAGAAAAAGGGGTAGAATAGTTTTTAGTTAGTGATTATGATGCTTGTGATGATCTGAGTGATGAAATTTAGAAAGAGAATCAAGAGACTGAAGTAGGTGCTTTATAACAGAGTGCCAATGATGTGCCAATATTTTTACTGTTAAATGCTTTTTACTTGAAATTTTCTCTAATAGTTCCCGAGTTATTCGATTCTATATAAATATAAACATATATTCAAATAACCCAAAATTAATCCGGCCGCGGGAGCATACGGTGGGGATTTAATCCGTGAGATACATGTTGGATTTCTAGAAATGTACTATGTACGTTATGCGCTTTTTACCTCTAAATAAACAGAAATGCAATGTGATGTACTTCTATGACGATGAGAGAGATGGAGATTAATCAATTTTTTGTTTTTTCCTCTAATGATTCTATTTATTTCTGAAATTTTTATATCAGCGGAGTTATGTGTAGCGGCGTTTTCAGCCAAAACAATTTCGTTGAGTTTTAACATTTTAGGTGACAGAATAGAAACTGTTTCCAAGACGCTTCCCACCGAGCATAGTATCTGCTGGTTTGACTGTTGTCAGGAAGGTTAACATTTCAGTTCTGCCTGGTGCGTACTGTAGGTTAAGCATCCGGTTTTATTTTTTTCTTGGAAGGCATTACAAGCAACTCGGACTTTTAATCTCTAACACCTATTACTGTCGACAATTAACAATTTTCCAACATATTCCCGTATTATCAGGATTAATTTATTAGAATTTGATTTCCAATTATCTAGACGTATATGTATTAGTATTTCGCACACGGAGCTAAAAGTTGCTTCGACTTAGGAATTAATATTTTACTAAGAAAATAATTCTTTTTCTGTCGGGGATGAATTAGGATTCGAATAGCACCGAATTTCGAAATAATGGTGTACGAATCAACGGGTTTTACATTATATGGAGAAATTGCTCCCGATTTACGAATTTTCGATTTACGAACTACTTTTCAGGAACGCTTAAATGGGGATATTGAAACACCTAAATCTAAAACAATAGCTTGAGATCTTTTGAAAAAATTAAAAATGAGAAATTCCACCCTTGGTTTCAATTCCAAATTCTTCCTCACACTCTGCTAATCGATCGCATCGTTTATTAGAAAGACATAGATTCTTTTAATAGTCAAATGGCGCAGTGAACAAACAAATGCTCTGATTCGGACTATGAGAAGCGTCAGAGATGGAACGAGAGGACGGGAAAACCAGAGGGAATAGAGGTCGAACGGAGTGGAGTTGGAGGAAATGGAGGAGCGGGTCGGTGGGAACGGGGTGGGGTCGATTCAAGGAACGCGAAAGGAAGAGGGAGATCAGAGATATCCACGTCAACGCCCTAGACTACCAATTTTATCAGTTAGCCATACTGTTCAATTAATCTTCCAGTGTTTCTCTCTGTTGTCAACCCCACCCTACACCCCCGAGGTGTCACGTTGTGATGGCCTTCTCTCTGCCACCGCCGCAGCCACCCCCTTCTCCTCTGGTGGACTAACCTGTGAAGAACGCATCCTCCCCCAAATCCATATTTCTCGAACGTCATGTTCAAGAAGTATAAAAGGTAAAGTATAAAATGTTCACATTCTACACATAACATATATCGAGCATAGCACCTCATAATTCTTCTTCTAAATACAGAATGATGAAATTTATTGTAAGACAAGGAAAAAACATTTTAAATTTATGTTTTCTTACTCCAAGAGATTACACACAATATGTGTAAATTATTGAATTACACTACGTACCTTTGCATCGAATAAATCTTGCGGAAGTTTATCACAAATGGTTAGATTATAACGCCGTCTTTCTCTAGAGAGGCCAAGATGAGCGTGACCTGATTATAAACAATAATTGTGGAAAAGGTCAACCCAATACCAATTGTTCGTATTGCACTTATCAATTTGAAAGTTTATTTCTCAGTGAACAGGAAAATTTGATCATAAAGTTTTCATCATCATCATCATCATGCTTCTGTCCGAAGACAGGTTTTAACTGAATAGCTACCTCCATTTCTCTCTCTCCCTAAAAGCCTCTTCTATACCTCTATAAGTATTATATTCCTGCTTTATATTATCTAATATTCCTATTCTTTTTCTCCCTCTTCCTCTTCTTCCACTAATTTTTCCTTCTAAGATCGTCCTTTGTAAGCACTGTCTTCTCAATATGTGCCCTATCCAATTTGCTTTTCTTTTCCTGATTGTTTTTATTAGCATCCTTTCTTCTCCCACAATTTCTAATACTTCTTCATTTCTCTTCCTCTCTGTCCATTTCACTTTCATCATTCTCCTCCATACCCACATCTCAAAGCTTTCCATATTTTTCATCCTTTCTCCTTACCGTCCACATCTATTCTCTACACCATAAAGAGCTATGCTCCATATGTAGCATTTTGCTAATTCCTTCCTTGTTTCTAAATTTATTTTCTTGCTTGTGAGAAGCTCCTTCTTCTCGTTAAATGCTGCTTTTACCATTGCAATCCTACTTCTGATGTCCTGTGTACTACTTCCATCCTGCGCTAAAATACTGCCAAGGTATTTGAAACTACTTGCTTGTTCCAATTATTGGCCATTTACCATTATATTTAATTCTTTATGTTCCTTTGAAACCATGACTTTTGTTTTTTCTGCATTGATCTTCATTCCATATTGTTGGCCAACCTCCACTAGTCTGTCTGTCATCCTCTGAAGCTCTTTCTCGTCTTCTGCTATTAAGCCCTGATCGTCTGCGTATTTAATGGTGGTAATACTTTCACCTCCTATTTTAAATCCTTTTTCTTCCATCGACGCTTCTTCTGTTATTGTTCCTGCATAAATATTAAATATCGCTGGTGAAATAGGACAGCCCTGCCTCACTCCCCTTCCTATTGAAGTACTTTCTGTTTATTTTCCTTTAACCCTGTCCCTAATCTTTTGATCAAAGTAAAGGTTTTTAAGCAGTCTTTTATCTTTCCAATCTATTCCTATTTTGTTTAAAATACCAAGCATTTTATCCCATTTCACTAGGTCAAAAGCTTTCACCCAATCTACAAAACAAAAATACATACCTTTATTGAGTTCCAGCGCTCTTTATATCATCATCGTCATACATCCTATAGCATCTCTAGTTCCTCTTCCTCTTCTGAAACCAAACTGATTATCTTGCAGCTCCTTTTCTATTTTACCTTCAATTCTTTTGGTTATTATTCTGGTTAGAACATTAGCTGTATGAAAAATTAAACTAGTAGTTTTGTAATACTTACAACATTTTGCATTGCTCTTTTTCTCCAGTGGTACCATTACAATATCTAAAAAATCTTCAGGCTATATGCTAGTATCATATACTTGGTTAAAAAATTTTCTTAGTTGCTTAACTGCTTTCGACCCCAAAACCTTAAGAACGTCCACTGGTATATCATCACTCCCAACAGCCTTCCTTCTTTTCATGTCGTCAATTACTCTTTTAACTTCAGACTCGAGTATACTTGGTCCTAGCTGATCTTTTTCCACATCCTCTTTTTCATTTAATTCAATATTTCTTGGCTTTCCTTCTTCGCCATACAGCACCTCAATGTATTCTTTACAGACATTCTTTACATTGTCTGGCTCCGAGACTATTTTACCACTTTTGTCCATGATTCTTTTACGTCCTATCTTTCTTGCCTTTTTCTTGAATAGTTCCCTTGCTATGCTATACATGAGGTCTGTTCTACAAATTCTTTCACACTCGTCAATCTCCTCGCATTTCTCATTTATCCACTGTTCTCTGGCTTTATCTGTTTCCCTTCTTAAAGCATTATTTAACTCCTTTTACTTTCTTTGGCCTTCTTCAGTGTTTATGTTCTTCCATTTTCTCCGCTCTTCCATTTTTTGCAGCATGGCTGCTGTGATCCAGGGTTTTTTGTTTCTTTGACCCGTTATCTTTCCTAACTTCTTTTCCATTACATTTTTAATGTTGCTATGGATGTATCTCCAATCCTCATCTACATTCTTCCAATTTTCTTCAGCTCTCTCCTCCAACCTTTCCTCGAGCTCAGTCATGATAGCCGCCTTGTTTTTAAGGTGTTCCTCTAAGTTCCATTTCTTGTTAACTCTTATGTTTTTCTTAACGCTCTTCAGTCTACATAGTGTATTTGCCACCAAAAGGTTGTGGTCGGATCGATATCTGCCCCTGGTAGTGTTTTCACATTTTTAATGCTCTTTCTAAATCATTCATTGACTAGTATGTAATCTATCTGGTATCGTCTCTGGTCTCCTGGGCTTCTCCATATGTAAAGTCTCCGCTGGTGATGCTTAAACCGTGTATAAGTTACAATCAATTTATTTCTATGGCAGAATTCCACAAGTTTCTCCCCTATTTCATTTCTCTTCCCTAGTCCATATTTTCCTACTATGTTTTGCTCCTGTCCCTCTCCGACTACACTGTTCCAGTCTCCCATAACTATGGTGTTGACCCTTCCTTTTCCCTCCTACTCCAATATCTCCATAATCTGTTCATACATTTCATATACTTCGTCGTTGCCAGCATTAGTTGTTGGCATATACACTTGAATTATAAGCATTTCCACTGGCTCCATCTGAAGTCTTATGGCTATTAATCTATCATTAACTGTCACTACCTTGCTAATTCTTTCAGCTATCTCTTTTCTCATTATAATGCCCACTCCCCTTTCCTTTTTCTCTCCTCCCGAGTAAATAATCTTAAATTCGTCTGAATTTATCTCGCCTTCTCCTTCCCACCGGACTTCACTAAGACCTACTGTACCTACATTATTCCTTCTCATTTCCCTTTATAAGTTCTCTAGTTTACCCCCTGAATTCATAGTCCTAACATTCCATGTGCCCATTCTTAATTTCTCACCACTTGCTTTCTTATTAATGTAACATTTCCTCTGTGCATCCCCTAGGGTAGTCCCCACCCGCAAATCCGATTGGGGACTATTTTACCTCCGGAATATTTTACCCCAGAGAGATCCATAGAGGTATTTGCAGCTTTTCAGCATATCATGGGAAATATAATGAGGTAGTTTCCCCTTGCTTTCCTCATCGCAGTTTCACAAGAGTGATTACCCATCTGTAGCTGTTCAGATCCACATGATCACCACCTACAGAGGTACTGTGCAAGCTGCTGCCCTTGCACAGGGGGATGTAAAACTTCCAAGACTGCTTCTTAGTCTGACTCTTCCCCTCAGACCTTTCCGGCTTGGATGGTCCTACAAGGAGAATTATCTCCCGCCGGCATAGCTCTTTGGTTCATAAGAGTACACAAACCCTCCCACCTCTGTGAGGTTATGCAGTCCTTAGGGAGGGACGTTTTCATAAGCTTGAGAAATTGTGGACAATCTCCTCTCAGCATGTAAAATCCTCTCACGGTTCGTTCTCTACACCTAAATATTTAAATTTTAAATGAAGCTGAGTCTTTCCCTATTTGTGAACAGGAACAGAAATTAATCTTCCTATAACCACCTTTATCAAAGGAAATGATTTTTTTATGCATGTGCGCATCAAGCTCTAAGCTGAAATCTTTATGCTAAAGGCTTCATCATTGCTGTGAGTGTTTCCTATCTACCAGGAAAAGTACTATTTGCGAAGTTGAATCTACAATTAACGATACTTGGCCTGGAGATATTTATGACAGCATTTCGGAGTGTCTTTCTTGTAAAACATAGCAGCACACGGGTCGGGAGATTCGTATTTTCGTCCCTTAAATACAACAGCCAACTAATAAAGTTCATATGTAATCATTATCTAACGGGTAAACTTCCATTGTAGAACTGTAGAGGTGCCAACAAACTGCAACACATATCATTCTGCGAAATATACGATAACAAGAAGAACGAATTTGGCAGAAAATAATGGCTTTCGAGAGCAAGAAGCGAAAATATGCCACATTACTACGCGTATTCAATAAGTCCGAACGGCGGCGTCATTTCGAAAATAACGTGAAATGCGAAGTCACACGGCAGAGAATGCCCCACGTTAACGGGTTAAGAGTGAGAATGAGAATAAAAGAATCGGACGAAAGAAAATTTGAAAAAAATGAATCAAGTTAAAGAAAAAGACAAAAATTACAGAATTTCAAATGCAGATGAAATATTTCTTACCAACGGAAAGAAAAATTAAAATCTAGCAAAGCACGCCCATTAATCCCTGAGTGCTTCAACAGTAAGGCATAACGATCATAAAATATGAACAGAATCACTTTTACAATTAAAATTAGTATATTAGAATAACAAAAACAGAAAATAAAATGATTAATCCGCTCTTCTAGAGCAGTTTCACGTCACTTTAAAAACGGTTCAGACGAATCTCGCCATGATTTTCACCAAATTAATAACTCGTGAAGACGACAAGCATGGAAATAAACAACGTGCAGGGACTCCAAATTGGGTACGATGTAAAAAAGCACTTTCTTTCCAAAAACATTTTTGTCTTCGGAATGACGGAGGCTGTTGTTTTTCTGATGCACTTTGACGAGTTTCTTCTTAAAGGCACATCGCAAATGAAAAGGGAGATAAAGGACATAGAGAAAGAAAGAGAGAGAAGAAAGAAATATCGAGCGAGGGAAGTAGGCCAACCAGGCGCAAACCAATTCCTTTCTCTGAAAAAATATTCTTCCAATTTGCAACGCAGCAAATCAAAACATTCGCTTGTAGGATACTGACGAACGGTGAAAAGAGAGTGGAGAAAAACCAAAGAAATAGAGAAAAAATGAAAAAAAGAGAAATAACTAAATATAAAAGGAGAAATGAAAAACGGGCGAAAAGAAAAGAAAGAGAGAGAGCCAATCTCTGGATTAATCCCAGCGTAAGCGCGAAAAAAATAATTATTCTTCTACCGAATCGAGACTTAAAAAAACATCACCTTCCACAGTTTGCGGATTTGGGTGGACTGACCCTCTCAAGCGACGGCGTAATCTAGCTAATTTCAGCTATCCCGAGTCTTAATTCCTCCGCATCACCGATCAAAAAAGAAAGGAAGGAAAACTGGAGTGTGAGAGAGGGTCCGACATTAAGACGCAATTGGATGGAGAGATAAAGAAGAAAAGGAGGAAGAGATAGGAAAATATGAAAAGAGAGAAATAAGAGAAACGCAGAGCCAGAAGAAGAAAATAAAAAAGAGGATTAGAGGGAATATGGGAGTGGTGGCGTTGGAAGGGAGAGAGAGACCGAAATAGGTAGCGTCTGGAAGAAGAAGACAGATAAGGTACAGGTAAAAGATAAAAGAGAAAGAAATATAAAGAGTAATGGAAGTAAAACAAGAGAAATGGAAGAATGTATACGAAAGCCCATGAGGTTATAGAAATAGAGAGTGGGAGGAAGGATGGGGAAGTGGAGGGAAAATGGGGAGGAGGGCTGCCTATGAGAGACGTAACAATGACAACAAATGAAATGAGTTTTCCCGCAGTGAGAGTTTAGGGTCTCGAGATGAGCGGGGATAAATAGGGGATGGGAAGGAGAGAGGGAAGTGGGTGGGCAGATGAGAGGGGAGGGGAGAGAGGAGGGGGAGGTGATGGGAGAGGAGGGGGAGAGGGGAGGAGAGAGGGAAGGGGAGAGTGGAGAGGAGAGGGGAGGGGAGAGGGGAGGGGAGAGGGGAAGGGGGAGGGGAGGGGAGAGGGGAGGGGAGAGAGGAGGGGAGAGGAGGGGAGGGGAGAGGAGAGGAGAGGGGAGGAGAGGGGAGGGGAGAGTGGAGGGGAGAGTGGAGGGGGGAGTGGAGGGGAGAATGGGGAGGGGAGGGGGGAGGAGAGAGGAGAGGGGAGAGGAGAGGGGAGAGGAAAGGGGAGAGGAGAGGAGAGAGGGGAAGGGAGGGGGACGCACAAGGCAGAGATTGAGGAAGATCTCGAGGAAGAGGGGGAGGAAAAATCTCAGCCCAGTGGAATTAAAGGGGAAAGGCGCGTTGAGAGGGAGTGAGATGGAAGAGGAGGGAGAAAAATGAGAGTTTTGGGTTAAAGAGTAAGGAAGGAGTAGGAGGCGAGGAAGGGGTAGAGAAAGGTTTTGGAAGTGATACAAGGCGGCGGACAAGGGCAAGGGAGGAGAGAGTGGAAGAGGAGGAGCTGCTGGATTGATGGGAGAGGGAACTCTTCCCTTGCGGGTGATTGATATCGACCTGCTTCGCAAGCAGAGAGGAAGGAGAAGGGAAGAGGGAGTGAAAGGGAGGGGGAAAGAGGCAAAGAAAGGTG
The DNA here is from genome assembly GCA_028673005.1 of Tanypteryx hageni. Taxonomy (NCBI): domain Eukaryota; kingdom Metazoa; phylum Arthropoda; class Insecta; order Odonata; family Petaluridae; genus Tanypteryx; species Tanypteryx hageni. Next base: position 109,413,505 of record CM054117.1, on the reverse strand, counting down.
GAGATAGAAGGGATGCTGGCGGAGAGAGGAAAAACGAAGGTATACGAGAAAGAGAGAGGATTAGATGAAGAAGAGTTGCTGAGAAGAGAGCGGAGGAGAGAGGAAATATGAAGATATAAAAGAGAGAAGGAAATGAAGAGGAGATGTAGAGAAGAGGGTGGAACAGAGAGGAAGCGAATCAGGATGCAAAGGCAGGAAAGGGCAAGAGGTTCGGTGATACAGAAGAGAGAATTTAAGATTAATAAATTTTATCCGATAGATATTTTTTATTCATAATCCTTCGGCACATTTAGGCGTCTTTAAAATAAATGGTATATTTTCTTTGTCTGTTCGTCCACGCATATTCCTGAAATCCAGAGAACAAATCTTTGTTTTAAAAATATCGCCACCACTCTCTCGGTTTTAACTGCAAATAATTATTCACACTTTTGCATATTTTATAAAGCTTTGTATAAAATATCATATCGAGATTCCAATTCAATTTTTTCACCTTACGGATACAGAGGTAAAATATTGGAGTAAAGAGACCAAGGACACATTCCAAGTCGTAACCAGAAATGTACTTCTTCCGTCATCTCGTGGAGCGTATATCTCTCAGTAAGTAAAGCCGATTTTACTAATTCCATCTAGAATGAATTCTGTGCGTGGATAAAAATCCGTCGTTATCCTATAACAAGAACAATTTAGAACATTCCTCTAATAGCAAACGCAGAATCAAGTAACGCCCATTTACGGGAGCAAAATTTACACATATCCCAAAAACCGGCGTTTCAAAAATCGAATTCGTTCTCACAACCCATTTTTAGAAAATTGTTTTACCTATGTTGATAGGTGATCCTGGTTCAATTTCCTGCAATGTTGTCCGTTTAGATATAGAGTCAACCTGCAATAGTGGATATTGCATCACTCCCTCGCTCGGGTCGGGAACTTGCGCGGCCCCATGACCCAATATGTGCACAATAAACTACCCACCGAGCGGCGTCCACTGAGTGTATGGAGACGGAAGAGATGGGAGTGGAGAATGTACGGGAGAGGAAGGAGCTGACGCAAGTCTTTCCGTTGAATAGGAGGAGGAAGGGGAAGAGGAGAGTTCGAGAGTGGAAGAAGAGCAGCTGAAGGAAGAATGAGGGAGAGGATGAAGGGGAATAAGTGAGAGAGATAAAGACGGAGGAGGAAGGGCAGCGGGAGAAAGAAATAGGGGGAGGAAGAAGAGAAAGGGGGGGAGGATGAAGGGGAATAGGGGAGGGATATTAAGAAGGAGGAGAAAGGGCAGCGGGAGGAAGAAAGAGGAGGAGGATGAAGGGGGACAAAGAGAGGATGAAGAAGAAAAGGATGAAGGGATGAGGGGGATGATGAAGGGGAAGAAGGGAGGGAGATAAGAAAGCAGGAGGAAGGGCAACAGGAGGAAGGAAGAGGGAGAGGATGACGGGGAATAGGGGAGGGAGATAAAGAAGGAGGAGGAAGGGTAGCGGGAGGAAGAAAGAGGCGGAGAATGAAGGGAAAGAGGAAGAGGATGAAGGGAAAGAGGGTGAGGATGAAGGGGATTAGGGAAGGGATATGAAGAAGGAGGACGAGGGGCAGCGGGAGGAAAAAAGAGGCGGAGAATGAACGGGAAGAGGGGGATGATGAAGGGGAAAAGGTGAATGATGAAGGGGAAGAAGGTAGGGACATAAGAAAGGAGGAGGAAGTGCAGCGGGAGGAAGAAAGAGGGGGAGGATGAAGGGGAAGATGAAGGGGAAGAGGGGAGCGACATTAGAAAGGAAGAGAAAGGGAAGCAGGAGGAAGAATGAGAGAGAGGTTGAAGGTGAAGAGGGGGATGATGAGGGAGAAGATGGGGAGAACGAAAGGGGAAGACAGACAGACAGACAAACGACTTTATTAGGGCGAAATAGAGACTATGTAGTCCCTTCTTAGGGGGCGGATTAAAGAGAAGAAGGGAGGAAGATAAAGAAAGAGAAGGAAGGGCAGCGGGAGGAAGAAGGAAGGGAAGAATGAAAGGAAAAAGGGCGATGATGGTGGGGAAGAGGGAAAGAATGAAGGGAGAGAGGGGGAGGATGAAGAAGAATAGGTGAGGGAGATAAAGAATGAGGAGGAAGTGCAGCGGGAGGAATAAAGAGGCGGGGGATGAAAGGGAAGAGGAGGATGATGAAGGGGAAGAGGGGGAGGATGAAGGGGTAGAGTGGAGGGAGATAAGAAAGGAGGAGGAAGGGCAGCAGGAGGAAGAAAGAGAGGGAGGATGAAGGGGAATAGGGGAGGGATATGAAGAAGGAGGAGTAAGGGAAGCGGGAGGAAGATGCGGAGAATGAACGGGAAGAGGGGGCGGATGAAGGCGAAGAGGGGGAGGATGTAGGGGAAGGGGGGGAGGATGAAGGGGAAGAGGGGAGGGAGATAAAAAAGGAGGAGGAAGGGCAGCGGAAGAAAGAAATATGGGGAGGATGAATGGGAAGAGGGAGAGGATGAAGGGGAAGAGGGAGAGGATGAAGTCGAAAGGGGGGAGGGAGATAAGGAAGGAGGAGGAATGGTAGCGGGAGGAAGAAAGAGGGGGAGGATGAAGTGGGAAAAGGGGAGGGAGATGGAGGAGGGGCAGGAGAGGTGGGAGTGGGTGGGTGGATGGATGGATGGGCCAAGTGGTGCAAGCAGCACCATTCTCACGACCACAAAGGAATCGCACGGAATTAAAATCGCCTCTTCTCTATATATCTCCCTCTCTCTGTCTCTAGTGCGCGCCGCGAAACACCACGCCTCGAAGGGTTTTCACACACGCGCAGACAGGCACGCGCACTCGTCCTATGCTGGGTGTTTTCTCCGGTGCTACCTCATTACCCTTTCCTCCCTCATCACTCTCTCTCTCATTCCACTCGCCATTCACTCTCTTTACCTCCCTCTCTCCTCCAATCTCTCTCTCTGAAAACCTTGTAGTGCTGATAAATACTATCGACCAAAAATTATTTTCCATACGTCGAATTCTATACATACGCACATGAATACTTACAAACATAATATATGGAAACACGGACACGTTCTCGTCAACCCTGAATTTGGATCTCCCTCCATTCATCCACCTCTCTCCACCTCCCCATTTAACCTTCCCTTTCCTCACCTACTCCGATTTCTCACCCTCCCCCACTTTCTCCAACCCGCCCTTCTCTGCTCCTCTCTCCTCTCCCCTCCCTTCTCTCCCCTTCCCCCCTCTCCTTTTCCCTTCTCTCCTTCTCTCTGCTCTCCCCTCCATCATCTCCATCACCCTCTTCCTTTTCTCCCCTTTACTCCATTTTCGCTCGTTCTTTCTCTCGAGTATGAAACCGCTATACACTGTGCCATCACAGCACCTCCTTCCCAAACTGTTTCCAAAGAACGTGGACTCCCTTTCCACTCCCTTTCTACGAGTGCTGCATTACGGTCGACGCCCTCTTCTCGGCCCTTTTTAAACTAGACCCATTGTTCGAAATGAATTACGCCCGCCTCAGAAAGGATAGCTTAGGGGATGATAGGAGCGTAGGCATTATGTCGATTTAGCCGAGTTGGATTTGGAATCCGTCAAATAAAGAATAAAGATGCGACAGCTTCTCACTTAGGATGAAGTAAAGTATGGAGACTCTTTCTCGAAACCAGAAAATGTAAATGGTTCTCACCAAGAAGAGCCAACGTAATCCTTATCAATCGATTTATATTATTAGTTTTAAACTTAAATATTTAATGTGGATTCCTTGTCCTTGCTCGTGTTTTTTTAACATTGAAAATTTACTGTGAAGACTCTGGATTATCAGTGGGGATACGTTCTTTTAAAATCACTAGCAGTCGAGTATAACGCCGGGGATACTTTTAAAATGTAATTATTTAGAAAACACATCGCGTTATATTCGGGACAATATTGCAACTAGTTTTACAGTGACTACTGCACTCTCACCGGTTTCAATGATGATATGGTGGTTACTGTGGAACCAGTAACTATATGTAAAATAATAGTAAAAATAGTACAATTTGTCAATCATCCCATTGGTGATTTTAATGTCAACCCATGATAAAAATCCAATTTAGCCTAGCATAGATCAACAGAATCAACATAGATGACGAGAATGCATAATTAACGTGTAATGACCAATAATTAATTTTTGCATATAAAAATAGTGAGAATATGAATATATAATATACATAATATTCTTCTTCTGTCCGTTCATCCGTCCGCCCGTTGGTCCGCCGGAATGCTCTATAGAAATACCCATAAGGGAACACTTACTAAAAATACCTTTTTTCACTTGCAGGCTTTTTTCTTTAGCAAAATTAAATTAGAATTAATTGACCTTGATCTTCGGACCTAGACCATTTTAAAGAAAAATAAACATAGATTCTTATTTTTATCGTCGACTTTTGCTTTCGATTTGAAATCGCTCAAGTTATACGTATAAATCACATTTATTGGAAAATTTTAAGCTTTTTAAAGATATGTTGTCTTGCCGACTGTGTCATTGTTAATCCTCGAGACTGTATTGTCGTTCTAATACTATATGCGTAAGGAAAGTGTGTTTTGAATGCTTTAGTACGAGAGAGAGAAGGCGCCCGAATTATTTATAAATAAAATCGTGTTTTTCATTAATTTCTCTCTTAAATTTTTGTTAATTAATTTAATAATTATTTTTTAGTTATTTTCATAGCTTTTTGCAGTAATTGTTATAATTAACATGAGTTATAAATTCGAATCGCATACATGAATCACGCAAAAAGCCATTCATTGACATGCAGATATTTTTCATTTACATTTTAAAATATTTGAAGGATGAGGTATTTAACTTACATTAATTATGCGAAGAAATGCATTGAAATCTCATTTGTAAATCTCCAAAAATACGTTTTAATACGATTTTTCACGTTTTCACGCATTTTGTTTATATTGGACCACTGTTGTACCAATTGTTGAATTCTATTCTTGGCCTCATAATAAATGCACCAACTTAGTGCTTTAACATGGCTTTATGCATGGTAAAACCTCTTTATTGAATCTATTAAGTAATTAGAGGGAGGAAGGAAAAGAGAATGGGAATGAGCAGAAATTGAGAAAGAGGAAGAGGACGTAGCATTTGTATAGGATCTAAAGAAGTTGCAGTACAAAAATAACTATAATAAATTATAATTTATTATAAAAATGTTATACTATTGAATTTCCCAATGGCGGTAATTCAAAAAATTAAATATAGGTCACGTAATTTTCAACGGATTTCTTTAACTGACAATACAGCAAATATTTCGAATCGAATTTCAAATAGGACTGAAAAGATAACATTTTATGATTTTATTTAAATTTCCTTAACTAAAGTGATTTTCTGGAAAGTTTTCAAAACTAATATAGTTAAAAGAAAAGTATGATCTTAAAATATAGTTAAACTCAATGCAGTTCATGTAAGTATTTGGTTAATAGTAAGTTACTACACATTTTTCCTTTGATGGTAAATTGACAGTTCGTTCACATTTAATCCTTTTATTTTACGAGTTAATGGCAATAAAATAATTCGTTCATTAAGTTAAATTCTATACGATTTGAATAACCTATAGTTTGCTTAAATATTTTAAGCAAATTTCAGCTACTACTTTATGCATTATATCTTATTATTTAGATTTTCCTCTAATTTTCAGAAAATATTTGGATAATCATTTGGCCTCACTTCTAATAATTACTTAAACAGTATAATTAAAGCGAAGATAACTTTCAAAAACATTGATTTGCATGTGCATGAAAGCCAGACCAGATCATTGAATATATTACTGATTTTTCATATGGAAATCATATATAATATTTGGAATACTTTAATGTATAATCCCGTCATATTTGACGGGTAATTACGCTAGTGTTAACATAAACGGTACATCATATATCAATAAACAACTAACCTCTCTCTTTGCAAAATATCTCACTTTGATAAATCACATATCTGACTTCACCACAACTGGCATTCATTTTCAAAAGAACAGTAGAAATTTTTACTTTTTATAAGAATTAGAAATCGTCCACAACTGCAATAATCCAAAGTAACAATTGTCAACGTATATATCTTTCCCCGCCATTCCCCCTTACTATCTGTGTTCCACACCCCCTCCCACTCCTTTCCACCTATCAACAACCTGCCCACCGCTTTCCAACATAATTCCCATACAACGTATAAAAGACATGATAACTTCCATTCATTCTAGAGAGAGTGCGGACCAGCCGCCAAAGCGTCTGAGCGTTGTTCCTTTGGAAACTCTGTCTCATTGCAAAATAAAAGATTTTGCCATAAAGCATACGACAGTTTTCTTCTCGGATTATCCTTGAATTTTTAAATTCAGACCCTGATGATTGGCAGCAAAGAGAAGATTTCCAGAGAGGTCATCAAATAGTTTGAGAACTTAGCTGCTGTTAATGACAATGTCTATCGTGAAGTAACTCTTATCGAAGAATATAGTGAAAATTTAACAAGAGATGAAGAACAGATTCATTTTCTCCTTCAGGTGATGCAAAGCCATAGGAAGAGGCTGTCTGGTTGCAACAAGAAAACAATCAGCGAATTTTTCAAATAGAAAAGTAGGAATGTATCCAAAACCTTTTTTTTGTTACAGATTTCAAATTCTTAACATTTTCATTAAAATAAAATTTTGAGAGATGAATATTCTTTTCATACTCATTCTTTTATTTCCTTTGATCACAGCTTACCTTTAATTTTTCTAACTAAGTTAAATGAAACTGGATATGAAGCCGTTGAAATAAGAATAGGACGCCATTCACATGTAGATGAGATTCACCGCACTCTTTTTAATCTAAGGAAAAATCTGTTGAAATGGCTTTTTCAATCATTAGGTAATGATTTAAGTATTTTAGGGTAAAAAGAGGAAACACTGCTCCCAAGCTTCCTGAAATAGGTTTTATAACTCTCAGAAAAATATTTGGCCGGTATGGCCGATTTTCCAAATATTTAGGAATAAAATAATTCGTTCATTAATTTAAATTCTATACGTTTTGAATAACTTATAGTTTGCTTAAATATTTTAAGTAAATTTCAGCTACTTCTTTATTCATTATATCTTATTATTTAGATTTCCTCTTATTTTCAGCAAATATTTGGATAATCATTTGGCCTCACTTCTAATAATTACTTAAACAGTATAATTAAAGCGAAGATAACTTTCAAAAACTCTGATTTGCATGTGCATGAAAGACAAACCAGATCATTGCATATATTACTGATTTTTCATATGGAAATCATATATAATATTTGGAATACTTTAACGATAATCCCGTCATATTTGACGGGTAATTACGCTAGTCTATATATATATATATATATATATATATATATATATATATATATATATACATATAATATTAAAGTGATATTCTTATCACACTGATATTATGTGCTAAAATTAAGCATTAATAACAAGAAAGAAAGTTGATTAAATAACGTGTTATGCATGTTCTAGTAAAGCTGAAACGAAATGTTGACATTTGAGAAGAAGAAAAAAGCACATATCAGGCTAGTGGGGAGATCTGGGTTCGATACTCGGTGATCTACTGGATTTATTTTCCTTCTCAAATGCTATAATTTAATCAATAATATATTTCGTTTCCAGTGCTCTAGTTCTCTTTCGCCCTTCACGTTCATAACGCAGTGGCTCCCTTCTATCTTTCCCCTCACAATCTCGCCTTCTTCTCTCTCTCTCTCTCCTCCCTCTCTCTCCCTCCTCTTTTCTCTCCCCCCATTCTCTCAACCATGTTTTCGACGCCAACACATTAATCACCCACTCAGTAATTTCCTTCCAAATGCAGATCACCCCCTGCCATATATTTCTCCATCGCTTTACGCCTCCGCCTTCATTTTTCCGCCAAAAATGGAGAAAATTTTTTGCGATATTTCCCAACCTACGCGACCGCCAACCACTGCCATTAATACTCTTTTTTCCGTTCCTTTAAAAATAAACCGCGCGATTTTCATTCGCGTCTCTCCTTCGAAGCGTTGATGCCGACCAATGGGTCGGCGCACCTATAGTGATCCCGTGCACGCGGCGGCACAGCACGGAGGGCGAGCGGACTGCAGCGAAAGCACGCAGAGAGGCAACAAATCGAAGCGGTAGAGAGAAGAGAGGCAGAAGCACAAAGAGAGGAGAAGAAGAGAACGATGGACGCGATTTCGCTCCGGACTGCTCCGAGCGCCGAGTACGCCCTCCCCTTCTACGCCCCCTCCACCCGCGTTGCAATATATATAGACGCGTCCGTCCTGTCTGGCAGCGGTGAAAATAATTGGACACTGGTGCAGAGTTTGACTTTTGTTTGAGTACTCGTGGGATGAGTCCGCGGTGCCGGATTGCGGGAGCACAACAGTCGTTATGCGCCTCAATGCTCCCCCCCTCTCCCCGCCTCCTCTACCCCTCCCCTCTCCCTCTTCTACCCCTCCCCTCTCCAGCTACCTCCGCCCCACTACCCCCTCCAACACTCCCCATGTCGCTCAACTCTGACACTCACCTCCATTCCTCTCCTGCTTCACTCCTCTCGTTTATGCGCCAAAACAAACTGCGAGGGAATAGTTATGTGCGGGACGGTTTTTATTTTAGCGCACCAAAAATAGAGGTTTTTCGGTTTTTGTGACGGCAAAGGTGTAATATGTCACACCGCTGAGTTTTTAAGGCCTATTTTTATACGGGATTGCTCTCCAGCTGTTTTAAATAGTCTGCACGCCACAAAGCTTTTAGTTGGGAAAAAAGAAGGTGGGCGGTGCGGCGGGAATTTGTATTGTTGTATTGAGTTTGGAGTTGATTTGCGTGTCAGGAAAAATGAGAAAAGATTGTTTCTCTCTCGTCGATGCGAGGAACGGATTCGCCATTATCTATAGTCATTAGCAGTGAAAAGGTAACAAGCTTACACGGGGAATGAGATCAGCTCTATCGACTGAATGTGTATCTTTGCGGACGAATGTACCCTGAACTTCTACGATCAAAAATCGAAGTCATTCTAATCGAGAGTAATAAGGCAAACACTAATAGTTTATGCCTAATTATGTTCTTTGTGATATTTTCACAGCTTTCTACTTATGTAAACGTTTTTCTTTTAAATACCTGGATAACTGTTATACGTACATTTAAATGTATCGCGTCTTGTTTCAAATTATTTTTTCGTTAAATATCTTTCAGTTACAATAATTATTTGCTAGACACATGTTCAAATTTACAAAGCATGATATTTATATTTTTAATAATCTTTTAAGGTTAACTTTGATATAAATTCATGTACATTTCTAATCCTGCTTTTCTATGACATAGTTAAACAAGAAGTCCAAACCAGGACTAATATAGCCTGGTTTCCCGAAGTTGGCGTCCTAGATTGATTATTTATATTGACAGGAAATGTTTCAGTATGTATTAGTCATTTAAAGGTACTCTCACACCATAAATACCACCTGTAAATCATAATTTATCTATGAGAGAGAAAAATTGGAAAACAAATTAATAGAGCATTATCAGGTTTAAAACACTAAACACAATAATTGATAGTAGCTCAATAACTTTGGCTAAGATTAATAAAGGTGAAATACTTTTTTAGCCATACAATTAGAGGGTTACAAAACCCAATGCATTTCGCCCACAAGGTGGGCATCGTCAGGGGTAAAACCTGTTTCAACAGTGACTGGGAGCCAACTGCAAGGTTTGAAACGGAAAGTATTAAGAAGACGACCGAGAAACAAGTGAAGCGCGGAAAGATTTTTCGGCGTGTGTGTCGTTTAAATCTGTCAGTTTGTATAGGGTCTTGTTGAAATCTGTGTCCGTGTTCATAAGTGTATCGCGGTTTTTGTAAATGTGAAGGTTTTCTAACGAGTTTAGTGAGTTATTGGCTGAAGTTATCAATGTTAAATCGTTTACGTGTATACTATGACCTGTTTCAAAGATGTGGTTGGCAACGCTTGATTTTGCTTTCCGTTTCAAACCTTGCAGTTGGCTCCCAGTCACTGTTGTAACAGGTTTTACCCCTGACGATGCCCACCTTGTGGGCGAAATGCATTGGGTTTTGTAACCCTCTAATTGTTTGGCTAAAGGAGTATTTCACCTTTACTAAACACAATGTCAAAATTTCTTTCTGACATTTTATTTTGCATGTATATTTTTCAATAAACGAATTTCATAAATGTTATTGTTTATAAGCTAATATATCTTGATCAACTGTCCATTGCTGAAGAGTATTTGAGTGGAAAATAAAATTACCTATTTTTATGCGTTCTTTGCACGAAGTGAACGCATACAGGGGAGGTCGTTTCCATCCGTCCGTCCGCATGTTAAAAATCGGGAACCGATAAACATATTTTGATGAAATTTGGTATTGGAGAGTTTTGCTAAAATTGATCGACCGATTCCAATTTGGGTTAAAATCGGACAACAAATACGACCACTTTACATGACCTACATGTAGTTTACAATGTTGTTTTGTTTCAACTCGGGAACCGCTTAATATATTTTGATGAAATTTGGTATTGGGGCGTTCTGCTAAAATTGGTAAACCGATTTCAATTTTGGTTAAAATCGGACAAATATTACGACCACTTTACAAGACCTACCTGTAGTTTACAATGTACCTCGCCTGCTTCTCGTTAAATTCGCATCTGAGCGGAAAATATTGAGAACATTGTGAAATCTCAAAGAACGGTTTTGGAAACTCTGTTTACTCCAACATGGATTACACCTTTCCAATCTTGTTTCACTCGTCTATGCTCAAGCCTAGTTCGGTAATAATCGTCTCCGTGGCAACAATCCAATAAAATGCAATTAGAAACGCAAAAACGCTAAGTTTTAATAGAAATTCAAGAAAATACGATCAATTATGAAAATTCGGTGATAAGAATTAGAATCTACATCCTTTTCCCCTTAGAACAATGTATACCTCGCTCCGACATCACAATTTAAGATATTTTAATGTATTAAAGATAGCATTTCTGCACGATGGATTTGAGATTGCCTATGTAAAACAAATAAGTAAAACTGTTCCTGGAATCGAACCCGGGACTTCAATCTTCGCGAAATAAAATATAGCCCAGAGGTGGTTCCTGGGAGCATGAGCCTCATACCATGTTTTATGAAAATCGGTCCTTTGTTGCAAAAGTTGTTAGTAGGGGACACACACACGCATACACACACACACACACACACACAGGACCTTTTTACAAGGCTGTGTTTCCTTTGAAAACTAGTCTAAAACATTTGAATACGTGTAGTATAATATTTATTGTATTAATAAAAATTGTTATTAAATCGAGTAACTGTTTATCTGATCTATTTGCGTCCTTGAAATTTGCCATAAAGATTAACATACATATAATAAAACTAATAGTAACCAAGGAAAATAGAAACAGATCTGAATGTTTAATACTAATACAAAATGTCGGGAAGCCATTTCAAGTACGCATTTTGGAGAAAAAATGGGGCGATCCATCCAAAATTAATGCGGCAATGAATTTGCGGAGATACCTAGATGGAGGGCGGCAGAATATGTATCATCAGTGATATTGATGTGCTTCCCTTTTTATCTGAACCCAGGAGTAGAAAGACTCAAGCCTGAAGAAAAGGTGTGATGCGTGACTTTCCCCGTACACAGTAACGAATGTGATTGTAACAGTACTTGATCTCGACAACAGCTTTCTGAGCAATAATCATCAGAAATTAAGCTCGTGAATAATATTCAAACACTTTTTAAACACTGAATAATTTTCAAATAGAAAAATAATTTGAATCGCTTTTCATACCGAAACAATAAATAATATATACATTGTTACATGTTGCTATGGATGACGAAACATTGCAATGCATCCTACTACATAATAAGGCAAAAAATATTGTATATAATATTCTCGATTATAATTACCGTTAGTGGCGCTAACTACATAGAAGGAATTAAAACCTGTCAATGCTTCTATTAAATTTCAAAATCACAATTGGAACGAAAATGATATGTGATCAATTTCTTTGAAAATGTTATTAACAAATCACTTTCATTCGAAAGTTTTTATCATAGCAACGGGTAAAAAGAACTCTGCTAGCGATAATCAATTTATTGAAGATAAATTCAAAAGGACAATCAACAAATTATACGTCGCACACAATCCGTTCTATGAAAGATGTTTCGAAAAAGTCACAGAAAATTATATTGTTCGCAGCTTTGAAAACAACATATATTCACAATAAAGAAATCTCATAAATGAGGATATTTTACGAAAACAGAAAAATAAAAATAGCAAACCCACACTTCCAGTTTTCCGATTTTAACCAAAATCAGACTGACTTTCAAAGAAGACATTATAATTTGTTTTTTAGTTTAATTGCCTACAAAATTCCTTTCACACACGCAGAAATCGTCGAGAAATAACGAAACGTATCTAATAAAGGTACCTTCAAATGGGCATTTCGTAAAAATCTCGATTTTGATTTTTTCGTGAAAACATAACTTTCCCTATATGTACTATAAATGGACCAAAGTAAAGATATAAGGTTCGGCAAAAAATATAATTTCCAGGTAAAAATGATTGGCGTGGAAATAATAAAAATTATAGCCATTACCCCTTCCACGACGAACACACACCCAAGGGAAAAGGTATATCCGATGCTGACATTAACCTGCTCTTTACGAAGAGCACCAAGGGGGCCAGCTACTTAACGTTCGTTAAGAAGTACGGAGCGCTGACATGCGAGGTTTCCTCAAACCACACAAGTAGGGGACGGAACGATTCCAGGTAGAAAAATCCGACTTTCGCCAGATTCGAACTTTGGACCGCTGTGCGGAAGGCCAGCGCTCTAAGCACTCCGCCACCCCAAACTACTACAGTTCTTACGCATTAAAAGGAAAAACTTACGCATGACCACGTGGGTCAAATCAGTGCATATTCAAAATGGTGTGCCGCAATTGTTACACGAGGAAACCGCTCGTAAATAATCAAAACTGCGGAAATTGAGGATTTACCGTATTTGCATGAGTCAGGGTGAATTTTTAAAAATAGTGTTTAAATACGAAATGAGGGTTGTTGGGTCAGGATCTTTTACTATTATCCTTATTATGAAATGAATTATTTAGCCTACTTACCAGAATGGAAATAGATTTATAGTTTCGTCATTGTGTCTGTCAGTCCGTCTCCCCTATTAACTTTTGAACCAATAAACCGATTTTCATGGCACTTGGTGGACAACTCTTGCTACTGAGGCCGAGCTCCCGAAGATAGTTTTTGTTGCGAAGAATGGAAGTCCCGGGTTCGATTTCAAGAACTATCCTTTCCATTTTATTTACATTGGAAATCTGAAATCCATCGTGCAGGGTAATTTTCTCTCGCACGTTAAAATTTCTTAAAATTATAATATCGGAACAATATTTATACTAAACTCTGAGTAAAGGGATGGAAATTATAATTTTAACTTATAATTTTGCTTATCGATCGTATTTGATCTAATCTCGCGTAAATACTGCCGTTTTTATCGCTCAATACGAGAGTGTTGCCATTGAAACGAATATTGTTGGACTCGGATTCGGTATAGTATACTACGCACACGTGTTATACGCGAGATCAATTTAGTTTTCCGTTCGAATGCATTTGTAATATTTTACAACGCTAAATTATGAATTTTGGGAACACAAAGAGAAACTCATAAAAAGGAATAAAAGCCAGTAATTGCTGAACCACATTTTATTTAAAACAATTACGTGGAATGTAAGCATCACAAGTTCCGTTTGGATCATCTTGTATTATTTATGTATTTTGGAATTTGAAAAAAACTCGTTTCCTCGCTACTTCGGTTGCCGATACCTACACAAGACTCTCGTACGCAGTTCTATTTTTACATCTTGATGGATCTGAAAGAATCTAATACATAAATTTTTCCATAAACTTTATTAGTTTATCGATTAATTCTGAGGTTTACTATATGCTACTTTGAGAAAATTACACAAATAAATGGCGTTAAACCATCAATAGTGTCCTCCGGTGATAGGCCGTTTTGGATATATTTCACATATTTCTTTTTCTATAGCGGTATGTCTTCTCGGATATTTTTCTATAGATGTACTTAACGAATTATCATTAGTTTTTCGCCACAAGAAATTTTCTGTTTTCATTCCAAATACGCACATTCTATGAGATATATTAATTTCTTTCATTGCAATGTATATATAGTTTTAGAAAACAGCAGTCTTAGTTTTATGTTTACATTGATTATACGCAAAGGAACAAATGGTTAAGAAAAAATACCATCTGAGGTGAAAATGTCACACAGTACAAGATTCCTATAAAAGAGTCACCCCTGCAAACTAAAATGATATTCAGACACATGATTGGCTAATTACTCCATGCAGTGTAACTCAACGTAAATTGAACCAATTTTTTCTCTCCCATTACAGCGTGAGAACGAGTTTGTGCGTTCTCACGTGCGTAAACAAGAATCACACAAACGGGATAAAAGAGCCGTATAAAGCGAGATTCTCTTTAGATATTTATAAATTGAAATTTCGACTGTCTTCACTCATGTGGCAGCTTGATAGGGTGACACATAATTACAACGCAAAATTAACTTATCGTTTTCATAAATTATGAAAATCAAATATGAGGAGATTCTCTCATAAGGTTAATGAAATGAAGTTTCGAGTGTAATTCTGGTAATATAGTAGACCTGGCCGAGAAGGATTATTAAATTATTTTTTTCGACATTCCTAATTAAGTGATTTTTACCAGACTGAACCATAGTTTCCATTTATTACATGAGTAATAATAACGATTTTAATCCAAACATGCCCAGCAGTAAAGCGTATACGCTTATAGACGGAAAACCAATCGCGAAAAGCGCCTTTTCTCTTGAAAATTAACTAAAACAAATAAATATTCCCATGCCAGCGCGCAAAATCCAGTTTAACCCACAATTAAGCTGATACATTTGCAATGGATAATAGTAGAAAACACTCCTTTTGAAAATTCTAGCTTTGTCTCTAGTTATCGCCCCGATCGTAAAACGAACAATTAATTGGCTGACAATGAATAAAAGTGTAACGGATCACTATGTCGCAGAACATCCCTGCAACGCTATGTTCCGCCAACGCAAGTAGTTCCCTAGAGCGACGACCGGTTCGTACGTTAAGGTTGGCGTTCGGATCCCCTATTTTGAAATTACCACTACCTTATGGAACTTTGTTCGTAAGTACGAACATTCGAAAGCAGGAGAACTTCTGTTTATGCAATTGATTTAGCGAGTTTTAATTGTGAAAGTGAGACGTCCGCTCCGTCAAGAGGATGAATGGCTAATTGACTGAAAGATTTAACATTTGATGAGTAATCACTATCCAACTAGAATTGGCGTCTCCTCCATCAATGATTATGCATTATTCGCAATGCGTAGGACTGTAAAAAGAGCTCCCTTGATCATCAATTGCATTCTCAAAACGTGAGAAGGCCTCCATAATTCATTTTTGAATTTTTCATTCTCGAACGGAACAAAGACATTCTCAAGTCCACCAGAGTACCGATATAACGGCGCCTCTATCCTATTGTCTATCAACCTCCGCCTTCTATCTATCCCCCTCCCCGCCCCTCCTAGACCCGAACAGCCTATTCTCCCCTCTCCCCCTCCTCCTCCTCCCCCATTTCTCTCTCCCCCGTTGCACATTCGCCACTCTTTTATTTTACGTCTTCCAGTGGGCGGGGATACATCGCCAGGTAAAAAGGTAGAGGATAAGAGTTGAATTTTTTAAAGGGGGATAGGTAAAGGGATGGAGAAGAGAGCTTTTCGAAGGGTTTTATCCCTCCCGGAGAAAGAGGAAGAGGGGGAGGGAAGGGGAGACGGGAACTTTGAATTTTTCAGCGCCTGACACCGCACGCCCCCTCCCGCCCCAAGAAAGGTATGGAGGGCGAGAGAGAGGTTGTGTAGGAGGATCAGTGAGTCATCCCTTCTCTTGGCGCCATTCTCCTCTCTTTCTTTCCCTAGACATCCCTCTTTCTATCCAAAACGCAGCCAGCTTCGGTTCCTTCTCCCTCCCCTCCGCCCCTTCCCTTTCCTTCCCCCTCCACCCCTCCCCATTCCTCCACCTCCTCTCCTTTCCACCACCCCTCCATCCTTTCCATCGCATCCATCAGACGCCATCTCCAACAATTCTTTCGTTCCGCCTTTCTTTAATAAAAAATGCACGGAAGACCTGAACTGTTCACGTTTTTTTTTAAAGAGTATTGTGCATTTTTCTGAATATGTACCAATCATCTATCGGCTATAAATTTCTCTATCACCATCTGGCTATTAAACTCCACGGAAGGAAAAGATAACTTTGAAAACTGAGTCTATTCCATATAATATTGTTCAATAGTTTTTAAAATAGCATTTGATAAACAAGGAATGCAGTGTTAGGGCTGAGTAATGTTGCAAACTGGTGTTTAAAGATAACAAGTAATAACAGATACAGGTTTATTTTCGAATACCTAATATAAATGATCTTTATAAAACATCAGCTTCTGTCTAAGTTTTCCATTGAAAGATTTATTAGGCGAGAACAAATTAATAATTCGTTAACATTAAGTTGCCATCGTAGTCAAGCACGTCATAAAAAGTTACTCCACGCATCCGTATATGAAATTTATCGTTTTCGCATTTCAATTTCGCTGAGTGTAAGACCTATTATAAATACTTGAGCAATAGCTTTAATGGATGCTCCAGAAATGAAATATTTCCTGAAATCGAACGCTGCCATTTTGTTTGCACTTTTTAGAAAAGGGAACTAAAATTCCCGTAACGGAGAGTACGTTATAAATTATTACTAATAATGAAAACTGACATATTTGAGACTCTGTTAACTAAGCATTATCTCTTTATTAACCTATATGAACAGCTGATCGAAATAGTTTGGCGTTCGCAGTTAAGTCACAATCTTCTAATCGTTTCCGAAACTATTACCTACTCCAATCTCCCGCACGCCCAATCCCCGCTCTCTCTCTCCCTTGATAAAAATCCAAATCATTTACAAACTTACAGTAGGTCTCTCTATCTCTCTCTCTCTCTCTCTCTCCTCTCACACCGACTTCCCCTCCCTCCCTCCACACCCTCTCCATCCAGGATCACCAGTGGGAGAATAAGAGATAGGGACAGTGTGTTCGCCCATTCCACGTGCTACTTTACGGCGGTTGAGGAAAAGAAAGAGAGGAGGAGAGGGACAGCAGAAAGTGGAGTTCGCCGTGTATATTTTAGCACGGAGGTGGAAGGGGGAGAGGAGGGGACGGGGAATGGGTTTGGGCAACTCGGAGTTTGCAGACCTCACCCGCGCGTATCTCCAGGGTTACTTAAAGGAGTTGCGGTCGGAGGGACAGGTGTGCGGAGAACGATGCTCGTTTTTTTCCTTTCTTTCTGGGCGAACTCTTTTTCCTCTTCCCTTGTCTTAACGTCCACTTCCGAACTTGCTGTGTAAAGTTGAAAGAATGACTTCTCCCGAAGGCGATATACCCGAGTATTGTTCTGGTTCTGCGAAGCAGATAAATATATGGAGACTTTTAGGAAGAGCGTTTGGTCCTGCAATACTTTCCTTTTCGTTTCAAACTCCACACACGAGGACTACCGGCAAAAATAAAAATTTATCATTAACTATACACTTCTATAATAAAAAATCTTGCTTATAAGATTTTCCAAACAGCAGTACACATATACTCGCAATTACAAAAATGCTATTAAGCTACTAAATATTATGACTTGCTATGTAACTTCAATCGATGATTTCATTAGTGATATTACAACGTATGATTCCTTTTAATGCAACAACACCAACAGTTTAAAAAATCTATATTAATTAGAATAAACTCCTTACCGTTGTATCTCATTATACTATTTATATCGTCTTCATTAGGGAATTTCCACGATTTCACAATGATCCCGCATTTCATCAATCTATCTCTCAAACATGTTGAAATTATGATCGGAAACATGCATAAACTTTATTATATGAAATCCAATAAATACTTCAGCGGTAATTAAGTTGTTATTTGTGTCTTTAGACTATCGGATAGGAAGTCATTTTAATGGAAGATAGCAAATACAGTTTTAGTGTAGTGTAATTTTCTGAAGATGATTATTCAATTTTGCACGTGTCCAATCAATTCATTGTGCTACTCCCGGATGAAAACGACATTGTGACAAAATCCCATTGATTGTCATTCAAAAGAAGTTATCATAAATTGAAGGTTACCATCGGCGCAAAAGCCAAATAAATTGTAACAGATACAATTTTTTCAATACGTGGAAGTTGATACGAATAATCGTGCTTGTGTTGCATAAACGAACGAACTGTGGTGACGTCGGGCGCGATGAACGAAATTCTGAAAGTGCCACTTTATAGGAATGACACAAAAGTGATGACTGCGGTTGAAGAGGTGCGGGAACGAGTGGAGGCGAGAGAAAGAGGGCGAATGCAGAGAAGGGGTGGCTGAGGAGGCGGCGCGGTCGGGCTTTGATGTGGTGTTCACCGGTTGAAGGATGGGTGCGGCAGGGGACGGAGTGTGGCGGTCGGAAGCGGTGCAAGTGTAAGAGTGAGGAGCAGAGGCGAGCAAATGGAAAGGCGGCGAGGGGCTGGTTAGCAACAGACAGACAAACGGTTTTATTAGGCCGAAATTGAGAATTTAGTGATAGGTCAGCGAAAGAATGGTGCGGTGGTTAAAATGCGATTTTTAAATATAAGAAATGGAGGTTTGATTTTCAGACGGCTATTGCGGAAGAGGAGAACGAATGAAAAGAGGAGAGGTGTGGGGTGGGGTGGATTAAAATGGATGAAATGGGAATGAGCCTGGAATGGATATAGGATGAATAGATATTGGGTGGATGCAAGGGGAAGTGGTGTGGGGTGAATGTAAGGGTAGTGGGTGGGGGATGGATGTAAGGGCAGGGGGTAGGAGTTGGGGGATGGATGCAAGGGTAGGGGTGAAGGATGGATATGTGGGGGTGGGGTGTGGGGTAGAATAAATGGGAGGGGGTGTGGGGTGGTAGGAATAAAAGTGGTTGTAAGGGCAGGGGGTGGGGGATGGAAGTAAGTGTAGAGGGTGAGGGATGGGTATGTGGGGGTGTGGTTTGGGGTAGAATTAATGAGAGGGGGTGTTGGTTGGATGTGGAGGGAGGCGGTGTGGGGCGGATAAAAGGGGTTAGGAGTGGGGTGGAATTAATGGGAGGGGGTGTGGGTTGGAAGATAGGAAAAGGGATGAGGGGAATCTAGCTGAAACGATTTCAAGCTAATTTGGTAGATACTTAGAATCTTCACATAAATACATTAACAAAATGACAGATTTGGACCGGATCGACAGAACAGGGGTGCCACAATTACAAAATAAATCTTTTCGGCAATTATGCTTTTGGAAGGAATTGGCAAAACTGATTTCAACCAAATTTGGTACATAGAATTTTCACACAAATTCACGACCAAAATAACATATTTAGACAATATCAACTAATCAGGGATGCCATAATTACAATATAAAACTTTTCGGTAATTATGCTTTTGGAAAGAATTGGCCAAACCGATTTCAACGACTTCTTGTATGAAGGATGTGTACAAGGTACAGGTAAAAGCGAAGAAAAAGTCAAAGAGACATGTTACTTTTCTTTAGTTAGACCGCTGCTAGAGTATGCGTCGAGCATATGGGATCCGTACGAGAAAGGTTTAATCGCCGAGTTAGAGAAAGTGCAGCGAAAACCTGCTAGATTCGTCAAAAATTGTTATGATAGAAATATAAGCGTTACAGGCTTGATACAGGACTTAGGTTGGGAATCACTAGCTGAGCGCCGATCACGTGCTAGGTTAAAACTTCTTGAAAGATTTTGAACGAGTACATTTTCCAGCGACGTCAAAGAAATAATAAGAACTCCCACCTATATCGGTAGAATGGACCATCCTCGTAAAATAAGAGAGATAGCCTGTAGGACAGAGAGATACAAAGGCTCATTTTTCCCTAGAACGATAGCTGAGCAGAATAAAATTTGCGATCAAAAGTAACCTCGCGTAGGGGCGTAAACCAAGGCCTAATTTTGGAGTTTTCCCCTTGGTGTTATTACACCCCCTGCCACACACCCTTGCGGTGGCTTGCAAGGTAAACTGTAGATGTAGATGAACATAAAAAAATCAAGATTTTTAGTATATATATAGTTACCAGAGCAACAACAATAAAAGTAATAAAAAATTACTTTTTAAAAGTATTCGTGTTGAACTTCCCGCATCTATTCTAACCAAATTATAATATTTATAGTGCTGACATACATATATAAAACCATAATAGAATATTTGGACCGGATCAACTTAACAGGGGTGCCAGAATTAGAAATTAAACTTCCAGTAATTATGGATTTGGGAGTAATTTGGTAGTAATTTGTACAATATACCATAATGAAATAAAGATGTTTAAAACGGAGCTTAAAAGCAGGGCTACAAAAATAAAAGGTAAAATAGTATTTATTTTACAAGTATTTCTAGAGAACTTTCCGCATGAATTTTAACCCAATTTGTTGTATATAATCTTTATATAAATAAATAACCAAAATATTATTTTTCAAACGGGTCGACTAAGCAGGGCTACCACAATATCAAGGTTAGACTTTATCTGTAACTGTGAATTTCGATGGTATTGTCTTAACCGATTTCAATAAGAAAATCTTTTTGTAGAGCGAGTATAGAATTACAAAACGAAATGAACATGTTTGGAACGGATCTAAAAAGCAGGGCTACAACAAAATAAGAAAAAATATGTTTCTGATTTCAAATCAAATATGTATACGATTATACTACAGCGAAATTGACGAAAAAGTGCTTTTTTTGAAGATATGTCAGCAACGAATCGATCGATTTTGATGAATCATTCACCAATATAAATGTTGAACCAAGAAACGTATAAACTAAAAACTTGGTACACAAACTGAAGAGGCGTTGAAGATATCCACCTCCGTGTCAGAACTTTGATTTGTTAGGTGACGGGGAGGGGGGAGGGGGGTATCAAATCTGAATCTATATTGAATTTATTCACAGCAATATGGGTCATTTACCTTGAGAGTATCTAGAGTTTGGATGAAAATGTTACCGAGTGATATGTGTATGTAAAATTCGAAATTCCAAACCTGGGGAAAAGCCCAGGTTATCATTTGGTATATAAATAAGACAATAATTTTCATTGCCCGCGAAATTAAGTCATCTATCCGAAATTTCTAAATTCTCTGACAATCGGCTAGCGTCCAACTTTTCCAATTTCAGGTTCTATGGATTAGATCGCCGTTTCAGCGATAACTGTTTTCATCATTAACAGTGTAGTATATATGTTACACTAAAATTTATGTAAAAATGCGCTATTTTATGTTTTAGAATTATGGCCTCATCTGTGCCTTTTAGTACGTATCCGGATAAAAAAATTAACTTAAAATTATTACGGCATCATATGTATATGTCGCTGGCTGAAATCGAATTGATTATAATGCAGTATAATAATTGAAATCGATGCTATTGAAATATGTAAAATCAATTCCCATTAAAAGGCATGGGAATCGTTTTTATGATAGATAATATTCTTCATTTTTGAACACCGAAAAACTTTTCATAAATTTATGACTAAAATCAAATTTTTATGCAGATTCAACATGCATTTTAATCTTAAAAGTATAAACAAATTCCCATCGCAATGGAAACTCGCCATAGCCCGTCCCATACCTAAGAAAAGTCTTTCTTCTGATATAACTGAATTTCGGCACATCAGTTTACTTCCTGTATTATCAAATGCATTTGAAAATATTTTACATGAACAAATCACCCATTTTCAGATCAAAAATAATATCCTCGATTCACTACAATCAAGATTCCGAAAATCACACAGCACAACCACAGCACTCCTCAAAATCACTGACGATATCAGGTAAGCAATTGACAAAAGAGAAGTCGCTATCAAGACTCTTCTTGACTTTAGTAAAACTTTTGACTCTGTAGGTTTAAACATACTTCTAACCATAATTCGTTTCCTGAACTTCCCCACAGATTCCCTAAACTTAATTAGTTCTTACCTCAATGACCGCCATCAAAAGGTCGTAACTGACAATCATTCCTCAAGATGGATTAAAGTGACACGTGGTGTACCACAAGGTTCCACTCACGGACGACTCTCTGTACATTAATGACATATCTTCTCAGCTTGCTCATTGTACATACCACCTCTATGCAAATTATCTCCAAATCTATATGCACTCTCGCACTATAGATCTCCCTCTTACCATTGATAAAATGAACCATGACCTCACTTCTTCATTCAAATGGAGCAAAGTAAATTTTCCATCAAAATTAATCTTTTGAAAAGTCAATGTATTACTGGTACCCAAAACTTCTCTCGCCACTAAACTTCTCGAAACTTCCCCCAATTCTGCTCAATAACTTTATCATTCAATACCAAAAAACTTCAACTAATTTTGAGTTAGTATTGAACGGCACATTGACCTGGACTGATCATATAACTAAAATATGCAATACTGTTAACAGCTCATTTCACTCACTTAAAAGAATTAAAAGCATCACCCATTTCTCATTTCGCAAGCGACTTATCACCGCTCATGTCCTTCCTCACATCGATTACTGCGATACGATCTATCAAGATCAATCTAACCAGCTATCCCTAAAATTACAGCGGACCCAAAATTCCTGTGAAAGATTCATTTGTGATCTCCAAAAGGGTGACTATTGGGGTGGTCCGAAAATATGGATTTATAAAAAGTATCTCTCCCACCCTCTTATTCGGTGCTACTACATACAAAAACATTGTTTGTGATGTTTTGTCTCAATTGGCTAATATTTAGGGGTGGACCCAGGGCTCCAAATTTGTTAATCGTTAATTGTTTATTTCGGTGGCTAGGGAAAAAGAATAGGAGAGTATGAAAGTGTTTTTCTGAGTATGCATTAAAAATTTCTTCTCCAATATAATTTAAAAGATTGTATTGGACTAGTCGCATTACTTTGCATCACAACGCAGTTTGAAGTATAGCGCTCGTCATACAATAGGCAACACGCACAACACATGTAAAAGCATAGGTGACGACCTGCAAGACATTAAATTGTAATAACACGTGCTATTCTATTAGATCGGCATGGTCATTAACAACAGGAATTTCTCGAACTATTTGATGACCTCTCTGGAAATCTTCTCTTTGCTGCCAATCATCAGGGTCTGAATTTAAAAATTCAAGGATAATCCGAGAAGAAAACTGTCGTATGCTTTATGGCAAAATCTTTTATTTTGCAATGAGACAGAGTTTCCAAAGGAACAACGCTCAGACGCTTTGGCGGCTGGTCCGCACTCTCTCTAGAATGAATGGAAGTTATCATGTCTTTTATACGTTGTATGGGAATTATGTTGGAGAGCGGTGGGCAGGTTGTTGATAGGTGGAAAGGAGTGGGAGGGGGTGTGGAACACAGATAGTAAGGGGGAATGGCGGGGAAAGATATATACGTTGACAATTGTTACTTTGGATTATTGCAGTTGTGGACGATTTCTAATTCTTATAAAAAGTAAAAATTTCTACTGTTCTTTTGAAAATGAATGCCAGTTGTGGTGAAGTCAGATATGTGATTTATCAAAGTGAGATATTTTGCAAAGAGAGAGGTTAGTTGTTTATTGATATATGATGTACCGTTTATGTTAACACTAGCGTAATTACCCGTCAAATATGACGGGATTATACATTAAAGTATTCCAAATATTATATATGATTTCCATATGAAAAATCAGTAATATATTCAATGATCTGGTCTGGCTTTCATGCACATGCAAATCAATGTTTTTGAAAGTTATCTTCGCTTTAATTATACTGTTTAAGTAATTATTAGAAGTGAGGCCAAATGATTATCCAAATATTTTCTGAAAATTAGAGGAAAATCTAAATAATAAGATATAATGCATAAAGTAGTAGCTGAAATTTGCTTAAAATATTTAAGCAAACTATAGGTTATTCAAATCGTATAGAATTTAACTTAATGAACGAATTATTTTATTGCCATTAACTCGTAAAATAAAAGGATTAAATGTGAACGAACTGTCAATTTACCATCAAAGGAAAAATGTGTAGTAACTTACTATTAACCAAATACTTACATGAACTGCATTGAGTTTAACTATATTTTAAGATCATACTTTTCTTTTAACTATATTAGTTTTGAAAACTTTCCAGAAAATCACTTTAGTTAAGGAAATTTAAATAAAATCATAAAATGTTATCTTTTCAGTCCTATTTGAAATTCGATTCGAAATATTTGCTGTATTGTCAGTTAAAGAAATCCGTTGAAAATTACGTGACCTATATTTAATTTTTTGAATTACCGCCATTGGGAAATTCAATAGTATAACATTTTTATAATAAATTATAATTTATTATAGTTATTTTTGTACTGCAACTTCTTTAGATCCTATACAAATGCTACGTCCTCTTCCTCTTTCTCAATTTCTGCTCATTCCCATTCTCTTTTCCTTCCTCCCTCTAATTACTTAATAGATTCAATAAAGAGGTTTTACCATGCATAAAGCCATGTTAAAGCACTAAGTTGGTGCATTTATTATGAGGCCAAGAATAGAATTCAACAATTGGTACAACAGTGGTCCAATATAAACAAAATGCGTGAAAACGTGAAAAATCGTATTAAAACGTATTTTTGGAGATTTACAAATGAGATTTCAATGCATTTCTTCGCATAATTAATGTAAGTTAAATACCTCATCCTTCAAATATTTTAAAATGTAAATGAAAAATATCTGCATGTCAATGAATGGCTTTTTGCGTGATTCATGTATGCGATTCGAATTTATAACTCATGTTAATTATAACAATTACTGCAAAAAGCTATGAAAATAACTAAAAAATAATTATTAAATTAATTAACAAAAATTTAAGAGAGAAATTAATGAAAAACACGATTTTATTTATAAATAATTCGGGCGCCTTCTCTCTCTCGTACTAAAGCATTCAAAACACACTTTCCTTACGCATATAGTATTAGAACGACAATACAGTCTCGAGGATTAACAATGACACAGTCGGCAAGACAACATATCTTTAAAAAGCTTAAAATTTTCCAATAAATGTGATTTATACGTATAACTTGAGCGATTTCAAATCGAAAGCAAAAGTCGACGATAAAAATAAGAATCTATGTTTATTTTTCTTTAAAATGGTCTAGGTCCGAAGATCAAGGTCAATTAATTCTAATTTAATTTTGCTAAAGAAAAAAGCCTGCAAGTGAAAAAAGGTATTTTTAAGGGTTCTCTTATGGGGACTTCTATAGAGCGTTCCGGCGGACCAACGGACGGACGGACTAACGTATAGAATAATCATATAATGTATATAATATGCTTATATGTAAATTATGTCTGGTCCTTCCGCAATAAACGGGACTATAATTATAGCATTAGAGCTTGCATAATCGAGATAATACCAGATACACAATGTACACTCCTTCACGAGCTTCACAAGCAATTGTTTTTGTGTGGTAGCACAGAATAAGCGTGTAGGAATGACAATATTACATCATTCATAATTTCCGCCCAGCCTAGTGTATTATGCATTTTTCTTCTTACATATACTACAATGGCTGTTTTAGTTTAGCAGTAGTACTTTCCCTCTCAATGCAGTTTGCATTTCAGCGTGCATCATAACATAAGCCACACTCATACCTAGTGTATAACTGTAAGAGCTCCCACGGACGAATGATAAACTTGAATATGTATGCAGTTGATCTTTAAATATCTATCAGATAAATGCATAAATTACTTACTATTGACATAAAAATATCGAAAAATAATAATAAATAGAGGGGAATCATCGCCCTTAAAATTTCACGGGTCGGTCCTCATAATTGGGCTCCCCTTCAGCAATTAAAAGCACATTTAGTAAACAAAATAATTTTTAAGGATCTTTATAGTATGTTCTCAAAAATATAGTAACGTATTTCCATACTTTATTGCCTTAAATATCTAAATAAACCGACCATTTTTTGTGTGACCAAATATTCAAAATCCAGGAGTGCGATCTAGATATTGTGCGAATTGGGCAAAAAATATTGTGAAAACTAAGGATTTTATAGGTAACATTTCCTATAAGAGGCGTTCAATTATTATAGAATAGCAAGCGTTATTACAATTTTAATGTCGTGTCTCTTTCACATGTGTTGTGCGTGTTGCCGATGATACGATGCGCGTTAAACTTCAAATTGAATTGTGACGCAAAGTAATATGACTAAGTTGATACAACCTACTTAATTTTATTAAATAGGAAATATGCAATTTATCTTTGAAAAATAATTTGAATATTTTTCTATTCTTCTTTCCTAGTTGCTGAAATAAACATATTGGCCCTATATAGAATATTTTTCTTAGGATTTTACAAATATTTGGGGTCCTTGGTCCACCCCAAAATATTACCCAATGGTCAAAGACGTCATAAACAAGGTTTTCATCAATAGGAGCACCAAATATGAGGGTGGGAGGGCAATAAATCTTTTTAAAAAATCTCTCCATATAAGAGTTGGACCGCCCTAGTGACGATGTCACTCAATCTCTTTTAAGTTAGATTGGCTTCGCACTGGAGCTCGTAGAAGTATTTTATTTTATACAAAATGATTTAAAAAACTCGAACCTACTGCATAAAGTTTTCAAGATAAAAAAAATTGTAGAAAACTATACATAGAAATAAATGAAATTTTGAAAAAGTTAAAATATTCAACCACTAATAATTCGCAATTGTTTAAACATATTTTTGAGGTTTATTTATTACCGAATGTGCTACGGTGCTGAAATTTTTTTTAGAGGTAGTGTTTGTAAAAAAACGAAATAGGGATTATACAAAATTTGATATTTTAATTTGTTTGGCAGTAAAAAATTCTTAAAATTTAAACAAATAGGTAAATGTTTAGATACTACGGGGCGAGTTAGAGATCTGAAAATTTCAAGTTATTTAGAGTTTAGTCTATTTAAACGAATAAACATTTCATTTTATCTATGAAATTCTTATTGAGGCCGTTAAAAACTATTTTAATTTGAACAATTAGATAAATGTTATTTCACTTCTACGCTGCTACGGGGTGAGTTAGAAAGCTGAAAGTTTTAAGTTATTTAAAGAGTATTGTATTTGCACAAATAAATATTTGAATCTCTCCATAAATACATTGCGGCGGCCGTTAAAAATGTTTAAAATTTAAACAATTGAAAAAATGTTATTTCACTTCTAGAAATACTACAACTTTAAAATTTGGCAGAAATGTGTAGCATTAGTACCCCATAATGGAGAAAGTATAAAATTCTTAAAATTGCAATGTTTCGGGATTGTTTTAGTCTATTATTTTTACATAAGGGAAAAACGAATATCGCTCTGTAGATGAAATATTTTGCATTAAAAAAATATTTTTGATGATGAAATATTAAAAATGAACGTTTTTTATGTTGACATGATATGCTTGCAGAATGCAAGCACCAACTACTAGTCATTATATATCGACGACTCTTACAGAGGATATAACATATAGGAGGATACTAATGTCCAGCCCAAACTACAAGAGCTAGAGAGCTGAAAGTTTTTGTTTTTGTAGATATGACGGAGAAACCTACAGATAAAATGATATTTCTCACCTAAGTGACATGAGTTCGACTTCAAAAATTCCGAAATTTGCGTTTTTTCCCATAAGAAAAGCATTGCGCCATTTTTGTAAATTAATTATGGGCACTTGCCGGTAAGTTAGAAAGATGAAACTTTCAGTGTTGCTAGATGGCCGCAATATCTATTAGGAATACTTGTAGATTTTCCTTACAGTGTCTTGGGTTCGACTCCAGAGACCCCGGAATATCTCCCATAAGTTAGCATGGGAAAACGCAATCCAGTGTGTAGACCAATCTAATAAGTTTGGGAAGCTGAAATTTTGGAAGATTATAGAACTTTTCTCATAATTAACTATAAAAGTCGAAATTTTTAAAATTGTTTGTTTTTAGGGGTTGTTTTAACCTCATTTGAACATTAAAGTTTAATAATTTTTTAGGTACTACGAGATGAGCTAGGAAGCTGCAATTTTCAAATTATATACAGAACAGTGCATTTGCACAAATAAACATTTCAATCTCTCCATATATATATTGCGGCGGCCGTTAAAAATGATTAAATTTTAAACAATTAGAAAAATAATATTTTACTTCTAGAAGTGCTACAACTTTAAAATTTGGCTCAAATGTGTAGCATTAGTACCCCATAATGGAGAAAGTGTAAAATGTTTAAAATTGCAACATTTGGGGATTGTTTTAAACCATTATTTTTACGTGGGAAAAAAAATCGCTGCGGAGATGAAATCTTTAGAATTAATAGAATATTTGTAATCATAAAATATCTGTCTGAAAAATTAATGTTTTTTCAAGGTGAGATGAAATGCTTGCAGTATGCAAGCACCTTCTACTAGTATGTTATATCCTCCTCCTCCTCTTCTGTAAGAAACGTCGATATATAATGATATTATCATACACGTGCTTTTGGTGTTTTGCATATTGCAAGAAATTAAAAAATCACCATACACCATATTTAAATAAGGTAATAGTTTTCATTATCCCAGAAATTAGGGCATCTATCCAGCATTTCCAAAGTCTCTCGCAATCGGTTGGCGTCCAAGTTATCGATTTTCAAGTTATATGGCTCAGATATACCTTTTTAAGCAATAATTATAATCAACGTTAATGCAATAGCTTATATGTTACACTAAAATGTATGTAAAAATTAGGATATTTTGTGTGTTATGACTGTCGTCATCATCCGTTCCTGTTAGTACGCATCCGGATAAAAAAATTAATTTAAAATTATCACGTCATTATATGTAGGTATACAACATTGGATGAAATTAAATGGATTATAATGCATTAATGCATCTAAGCATTAAATCAATGCTCTTGAAGAATGGAAAATCAATTTCCATTGAAATGCTTTGGAGTAGTTCCTATAGGAATTGGTATTTTTCATTGTTGAAGACCGAAAAAATTTCATAATTTTATGATTAAAATCAAATTCTTAGACAAATTCAGCGTGGATTTGAATTTTGGCTACAAGAAAAATAACCTTGTGACGGGCTAGGGTTTCTCGGAGAGGAAAGGGCACAAATGAAAGTTACGCGTAAAAACACAAACACCTTTAATCGCCTGGGGCGCACACTACACTCCGTAAGCTTCCACAAGAGAAGAGAGAACTGACGCGCTCCCTGTTGGCTGCGCGCAAAAACAAAATAAAATGAACAGCAAAGTCCGTTATCGGTCTGGTCTCGTTACAACCTTCATTCTTTTTTCCACAGCACAGTGCATGTATAGTCTTTCTATTTTAATTTTTTTATTTAAAAAGGCAATTTTATATAGCCCTGCACAGTTCAGTGCTTTTATAATGGGTGTTTAAAAATGGATATTGGGGTCAAAAATATCCCATAAATATAAATTTTCTGGAATTTTGGATTTTTCCAGAATGACCTGTCTTCGATCCAAATGTCAGTTCTTTAGTTTTTCTAGAAGTATATTAAGGTTTATATGATATCTATACTATATTGACACTTCTTACATATGATACGTCATTATTAACATACTAGTGTATTGCCCGTCATATGACGGATAAATAATATCCTCCCTCTGCCTCTCTTTTCTTCCACCTCCCCCCTCTCTCATTCCCACCTGTCACAATCCATAGCTCTCCCTCTTTTTCTCCGTCTCCCTCATTATCTGTCTCCTCCCGTTCTTTTCTAATTCAATACCACTCTTACTCTCTATGTACCCTCCATTCTATATCCCTTCCTTCTTATCTCCCTCCCCACATCCCCCTCTCTCTTACACCACATCTATATGGTCGTTTAGGTATGCAAAAGTATCCAAA
The DNA here is from genome assembly GCA_028673005.1 of Tanypteryx hageni. NCBI lineage: Eukaryota > Metazoa > Arthropoda > Insecta > Odonata > Petaluridae > Tanypteryx > Tanypteryx hageni. The sequence continues at coordinate 109,383,619 of CM054117.1, read as the reverse complement.
CTTAAACTCAGTTCCCTTAGTATTATGTATTTTTGCGAAAAATCCCACGCTAACTTAAGGAAATCTATGCACTCGTGTATATTACACGTATGCGGGGTGAGACAACAATCGATTCTCGAAGTTTAACGATGACGTGGTCGGCTAGGCAACATCCCGTTAAAAACCGATATTTTTCCGAAATATGTGATTTAAATGTTTAATAAGAGAGATTTCAAGCGGTAGGCAGTAAAGATGAATAGCAGAAGAAATTTCAATATATTCCCTATAACAGTTTAAATTCGAAGATCGTACGTCAATTCTTTCTAATTTTAATTTCCAAAAGAATACAAGTCTGCCCTTAAAAAGTCGATTTTTAGGTGTTATCTTACGGGAAACGGAAATTGCCCTCCTGAAGTCGAACCCGGGTCTTTTTCGTATTTTTTTGTCGTTTAATTTTTATATCTGAATAAAACATTCCTGCGAAATTTCAACCTTCCACGTAATTGTGAAGTTTGTTAAAAAGCGTTAAAATGTGCCATTGATACAAGGGTACATCTTACTTACAAAAGGATATTATTTGTTAACCATTACGCTAAACTCATTAGCTAGCCAAAACTATTATAAGTCTCTGGAACACACTCTAACGTGAATTATATATTGTTTTAATTTTGAGTCCACATAAAATATTGTTTCATTAAATAGAAATTTATAAATTTTTCTCAAATAAAGTGCAATATATTCCTCCTCAAATAGCGCCACAAACGGACATTTATTTCTTAAAGTATCGTGTCTACCCTATATAAACAAATTATGAGTAGCTCATATAAATTTCGGCCAAATTTTACTTTTCTCTCTATATCCTTGATCAAGTTATTCGAGTTTTACTAGCTTGACACTCAGACGGAGAACATAAAAATAGTATTTCCACTCTTTAGTTATTCCTTCTCGTAAATAACGCAACGAATGTTGTTTACATTGATTGCTATCAAAATCATGTCCTGCTCCTGTATTTCTCCCCTTCTCGTATTAAAAACATTTAAAGTACGCTTAAAACTATAAGAACAGAGATAAAAATAGGTTTTGAGGATTATCAATGTAATTGGTAGGACAGGCAACATTCCGTTAAAATGGCAAGATTTTCCCAAAATATAATATATGAATTAACACTAGGATGGGCCGCAGCGGTCATTGTGAACTTTAGCGAGTTTTAAAGGAAAGTCATGCTCGTAGTTTTTGAAGCACAAAGTTGCGGCTGTGTAACTTTTCATCATTTAAGGTTTTACACTTTCGTACCAAAAATTGGACTTGTACCTGCAACAAGAACGGCTTAGAAGGGCCGTCAGCGGTCATTTTGATCGCAGTTGGTGTTTCGCATGAACCGTGTACAGGCGACCCTCGCATTTACGACCTAATAAGATAAATTTTCATTGGCCTCTGCTGTGTGGAACTAATTCATTAAAAACTATACTTTGTGCTACAAACCTGGAAAGAATGCCACTAGTGATGAATAGGTATTTCCCAGCAAAGCTCAGTGCATGTTCACGCAGTACATGGGCAACAGGCCAGATAAATTAGGAACAAAACTCTGGATTTTGGCTGATGTTGCGTCGAAGTACGTCTGCAATGGATTCCCTTACCTTGGGAAAGATTAAATATTTCCTGAGATACGTTCTACCAGTGAGTCATTGCCTGAACATGTTATCGTGGAGCTCATTGACCCTTGCCTCAAGAAAGGGCGCTACGTCACAACTGATAATTTCTTCGCATCGATAAATCTGGGTAAGAGGCTGGAAGCGCAACAAACTAGCATTGTTGTAACAGCAAATCGCGTGACGAAGGAAATCCCAGAGTATAGAACATCATAAGCACAGCTCTACAAATTTTCTAAGGGAGGTCGTTTCCGTCCGTCCGTCCGTCCGTCCGCTTGTTAAAACTCGGAAACCGCTGGACGTATTATAATGAAATTTGTTATTAGGGTTTTTTTTTACAAAATTGGTAGACCAATTTCAATTGAGGTTAAAATCGGACAACAATGATGACCACTTTACATGAAGACACACAATATTCCTTTGTTTCAACTCGGGAACCGCTGTACGTATTTTGATGAAATTTGGTATTGTGGAGTTTTAATAAAATTAATCGACCAATTCCAATTCTTGTGAAAATCGGGCAATAATTACGACCCCTTTACATGAAGATCTACGAATAGTTGACGATGTTACTGTTTCAACTCGGGAACCGCATGATGTATTTCGATGAAATTTGGTATTGGGAAGTTTTGCTAAACTTGGTCGACCGATTCCAATTTTGGTTCAAATCGGACAGCAATTACGACCACATTACATGGAAACCTATATGTAGATTAAAATGCTCGTTTCAACTCGAGAACAACTTGACGTATTGTGATAAAATTTGGGGTTGGGGTGTTGAATAATATTCTTAAAATTGCAAATTTCAGGTATTGTTTCGAATAAATACTGTTCAATAAGGAGAGAATGAAAATTGGTGCAGATGTGAAATCGTTTAAATTAAAAAATATTTCAAATGAAGAAATATATTTATGAAAAATTAATGTCTTTTAAGGTCAGATGAAAAGCTTGCATAATAAATGCACCGATTATTGGTATCATTACATATAGACGTTTCTTACAAAGGAAGATATAACATATAGATATATATAGGAAGATACTTATGTTTAGGCACTTCCAGAAGAGCTGGAAATTCGAATTTCTTTATGACGGTAGTTTTATGTGGAAAGCCGACTAGAAAAATCGAAAATCTTCAAAAAGTTCAAAGATGCGGCCTATAAAAATTCGCAATTGTTTAAACAAATCTTCAAGAGGTGCATATTTCTATATGTGCTACGAAGCTGAAATTTTTTTATAAGTATAATTTGTAATATAACGAAATAGGGATTATAGAAATTTTGATATTTTATTTTGTTTGGCTGTTAAAAGTTCGTAAACTTTAAAAAAAGAGGTAAATTTTTAGGTACTACGAGGCAAGCTAGGGAGCTGAAATTTTAAATTTCTTTAGAGATAAGTATAAATGCACAAATAAACATTTTGGTAATTCCTTAAATTGTTATTGCGGCCGTTATAAATTTTTCAAAGTTATACAATTGGATAAATATTATTTCTTTTTGATATGAGCTACAACGTTAAAATTTGGCAGAAAGGTGTGGCATTAGTGCATCACAATGGAAAATTAATAATATTGTAAAAATTGCAAATTTTAGGTATTGTTTTTATCAAATATTTTTCCATAAGGAAGAACGAAAATTGGTGCAGAAGTGATATCTAATTAAAAAAATATCTTTCTGAAAAATTGTTTATCAGGGTGAGATGAAATGCACGCAGAATGCAAGCACCTTCTACTAGTATATATATATATCCTCCTCTGTAAGAAGAGTCTCTATATAATGATATATAGGAGGATACTAATGTTAAAGCGCTTCCAGAAGAACTGGAAATTGGAGAGTTTTTATGACGGTATTATTAGGTGCAAAACCGACTAGAAAAAACGAAAAATCACGAAAAAGTTCAACAATGCGGCCGCTAAAAATACGCAGTTAAAAAAGGTTTACATAATTGCGGATGTTCTACGGAAATTTTTTAAGGGCAGAATTTGTAAAAAAAAACCGAAATGCGGATTATAGAAAATTTGATATTTTAATTTGTTTGGCGTTAAAAAAACTTAAAATTTTAAAAATAGGTAAAGGTTTAGGTATTACGGAGAATTTCATATATTATTTAGAGGGAATAGAAAATGCACAAATAGACATGTATGTATCTTTACGAAGTTGATATTGCGGCCGTTAACTTTTTTTCTTGGAATGACCGATACTATCACCTCCCAGAATATTAACCTTTGCTCCTGGGACACCCTGTACATATATCCTATATATGTGTGAAGCAGGTATTTATGATGGACTTTCTTTTAGTATCAAATTTCGTCATAATACTCGTACGTCCAGCGATTCTCAAGTTGCAACAGGTACGTTGTAAAATACCTGTAGATCCTCATGTAAAGTGTTAGTTATTATTGTCCGATTTTATCCAAAATTATAGTCGGTCGAAAAATTTAGCAAAACTCCAAAATTCTAAATTTCATAATAATACGACCAGCGGTTCACTCACAGACATGCTTTTACACAGAGTTATACCCGATTCTGTTAACTTTATGAATGAACGTGAACCTTAAGTTTACATCATAGCCCAAACTCTACTTCAATCTCCACCATTATTTTTTTAATGAACAAAAGAAGATCTGAAACCGTATAACTACGTGTATACTTTAATTTCCCTTTTTTTTAATTTATCGTAAACCTTACGTTTTATGGGAAAAATACTAGATAATAAATAAGTATTTAATTTAACTTTTTTCTTAATATTTTTCGCTCAGATGAGTATTTAACGAGATGCATGCGAAGAACGTTCTAAAATACATGTAGGTTTTCATGTAAAGTGGTCGTAATTAAGGTTCTTTTATAACCAAAATTGGAATCGGTCAACAAATTTTAGTAAAACTCCGAAATACCAAATTTTATCATAATACGTCCAGCGGTTCCCGAGTTGAAACATGCGGATAGACGGGCGGACGTAAACGATCTCATCTATATGCGTTAACTTCGTGCAAAGGACGCATTAAAACCATAAGCGCATTTTGGATACAGTGCATCCGTCTTCATTGATGATTCACCGAATGTATATAATTAATTTCGTCTACATAATTAATTCCGTCTATATAATTAATTTCGTCTATATAATTAATTTCGTCTATATAATTCATTTAATCTATATAATGGATTTCGTCTATATAATTAATTTCGTCTATATAATGGATTTCGTCTATATAATTAATTTCGTCTATGTAATTAATTTAGTCTATATAATTAATTTCGTGGCGAGTGTTGTTGAGCGTTGAGCGCTGAGTGTCGGCTGCAACATGAAAAGTGAAATCTGTCCCTTATCTCAGTGGTTCCCGACATATTTTTACACCCGCGGGCCCCTTTTAGTCCGAGAACCCCAAGTTGAGAACCGCTGCTCTATCTGAAGGCCCATCTCCGCCCCTACTTCAAGAGGTCTTAATGCAAGCAAATGCACGAATTACATTGGGACCATTTAAAATTTTTAACATAGCTCACGGCCTCGCAGTACTACCTCTGTCGGGTCCCTTTCCCGAGGTAGGCATCACGGCCATTTCGCCACTGCGGACCCCTTTTAGTCTGGAGAACCCACCTTGGGAACCGCTGCTCTGTCAGAATTTGTATCGCCGTCCCACTCTCTCCCTCCATCCTCTCTCCCCCCTCCATCTCTCCAATCCAATCCCTTTCGTTCATGCGCGGCCAAATGAAAAGTGAAAGAAATTTTAGCATATATATAACTAATTTTTATTGATTTCTTTACAGGCGAAGCAGTTAAATATTCTAATCTTAGTACTTATTCTTTCTTAATTCTCTATTGATTTTTTTCCTAAATTAAAAGATTTTCTCACCACGCAAGTAATCATAAAATTTGATCTTGGGAACCTCGTCGTCTCCGTTTATATACTCTCGAGGCGTTCTATTTTTGTGGAAAACACTGTACTAAGTTATATCCTCGAATAAAGCGTTCAAAAAGAAAGGTATCCTTATTTTATATTTAATTCACCGACGATTTTTATATATCATTTAATTTTCGGCAGTTTTATTGCAATACATCCCCTGCGAAATATTAAAATCCGGCATAAAAATATAGAAAACAGTAAAAACTACTTACGAATAACGTATGTAATGACAATAAACAATCGAACATATTCTTCTTCTTCTTCTCTTTCTTGCTTAGACGAACTCTCCTCCATCTCTCTATCTTTTCTCTTTTTCTCTCTCCACTTCAAGTATTTCTGTGACGAAAACCAACAAAATCCTTTCTCAGAAAAGATCTGGACATTCATCTTTTCACCTCTTTGTCTCCCAATCCCCCCAATCCTGGCACGTAAAAGTAATCCTCTTCGCCGGGAGCGAGGGAGGAAGAGAGCTAAAAGGGAGGATAAAGTGAGGTAATGCTGAGACGATGGATCGGAGGAAGAAAAAGAATATCTGAGATAAAGAGAGGGTGAGTAACAGAAAATAAAACGAGTGATTGAGAATAGAGAGAAACGAGTGAATTTGTTTAGAGAGAACAATGGGAAGTATAAGAGAAAAATGACAACAAGAGTTATTGCAGAAAAACAGGAGAATAAAAGGAAAAAGGAGAGTGAGGGAGAGAGGGGAGTTGAATGTTGAAGAAGAGAAGATGAAAAGGAGAATATATCTGTTGATCTACAATAAAGGACACAAATGCTTTTCCGGCCGCTAAACGATCTCCTGCTCTAAATAGATGAGTCCTTAACAATAAAAGAGGAAAAAATAAAACTAGAGAGGGATAGAGTACGCCATCTCCTGCTCGTTCCGCAACCCCATCTCCTCACAGTCCACGCTAGCGGAAAAGAAATCTGTGGAGTGGGGCGAGGAGGCGAGAACTCTCGGGCGTCCAGCGGGAAAGCGGACTATTGGTGGCGATTAGAGGAAACTCGTCCTTTCGGTGATTACGACGGAGGGACGCAGGGGGAAGGAGATACAAGGGAGAGAGGATGAGAAGGGAGGGAGAGAAGGGTGCAGGGAGGGGGAGGGAGGGGAGGGGGAGGAGGGAGGGTAGGGAGGGGAAGAGGGAGGGGAAGATGGAGGGGGAAGGGGAGATGGAAGAGGAGAGGGAAGGGGAGAGGGAAGGGGAGAGGGATAGGGAGGGGAGAGGGAGGGGAGAGGGAGGGGGAGAGGGAGGGGGATGCTAGGGTTAGGGGGAGGAGGGAGAGGGAGGGGGAGGGGGATGCTAGTGGTAGGGAGGGGAGGGAGAGGGGGTGAGAGGGTGGGAGAGGGAGGGGGAGAGGGAGGGTGAGAGGGAGGGAGGAGGGGAGGAGTGGATGGGGAGAAAAGAGTCCGTTCCTCGCGCGCACGAAGGAAAGACGAAGGAGGAAGCGACGAAGGGATAAGAAGAGGTGCTGCCACAGCACCAAACTCTATCAATCCCCATTAAGGCGTCGGGAAACGTCCCACGCCCGCCCAAGTAAGCTGGAACGAGGGAGGGAAGGGAGGAGGGAGTGGAGGGAGGAGGGAGTGGAGGGAGGAGGGAGTGAAGGGAGGAGGGAGTGGAGGAAGGAGGGAGGGGAGGGAGAAGGGAGGGGAGGGAGGATGGAGGAGAGGGGGGAGTGAGGGGAGGGAGGGATGGAAGAGAGATGTGAGAGAAGGGTGTGGAGGATGGTGGGAGGGGAGAGAAGGAAGAATAGAGGGATGGGAGAGAGAGGAGAGGGAGGGGAGAGAGAGGGGAGTGAGGGGAGAGAGAGGGGAGTGATGGGAGAGAGAGGGGAATGAGGGGAGGGAGAGGATGGAGGAGAGGGAGAGAAGGAATGGGAGGTGAGGGGATAGAAAGATAGATAGATAATCGTCTTTATTCGGGCGAAATTTAGACCAGAAGGTCCATTCTTACATTTAACCCTTATTAGAGAGGGGAGGGAGGAAGGGGCGGGAGGGGAGGGAGGGGTGTGTGAAGATGGAGGGCGGGAGGAGGAGGAGTGGGATTGGGCATGTGACTCCTCGACCACCGCGCGCGCCTTGTTCTCGGAAGAGGAATCAGAAGGACGAAGAAATGAAATGTTCGTAAATGAGCGAGAAACGGATGGCGACAGGCAATCAAATACATGTGCAAATCCCACTGTATCGGTTTTTTCATTTCTACACCGGAGAACGATGAAATAAATGTATTTTGTTCGAGCGGAACTAGAAGTGAAAAGAAGATATTGCGCCAAGAATGAGCCGTAGAAAGAGATCGGTACCAAAGAAACGGTCGTGTAAGAAGGCAAAAGAGGACGAGGCGAAGAGGGAGCAAGGTCACCTCGTCCTATACAGAAACACTGACGAATGCCATTAATCACGCGGTTTGAGGCGCCAAACAGGTCTGATGGGCTCGAGCTACGCTTTTGGGAGACAAATGAGGAGCGCCCTACCGCAAGTGGGCAGCTTTTGCCTGGAGGGAGGAGAGGAGATTGTGTAAGTAGGAGGGCGTCTCGTGGGATTCACGTCAAAATGGAGATGACATTCATTAGCCGCTCTTCCCCTTTCCCCCGCTATCCCATTCCCCGCTTCCCCATTCCCCGGTTCCTCTCTCCCCCGTTTCCCCTTTTCCCGCTTCCCCTTTCTTCGCTTCCCCTTACCCCGCTTCCCCTCACCCCGCTTCCCCTTTCTCCGCTTCCCCTTTCCCCGCTTCCCCTTTCCCCGCTTCCCCCTTCCCTGCTCTTGTTCGTTAATAATTGAGTCGGCGAAGGTTTTGGTCGGGGGAGACTGCCGCGGATGCGAATTTGGAGCGCGAGTGTTTCAGAGGGGCCGAGAGAAAGAGAGAGAGAGGATCTGCATCGTGGAAGAGAAGGAAGGAAATGGCGGCAATGTGTGTCAACTCGAACGCAAATAAAGAGTAGTCTTGAGCTTTGTTTTCATAAGCACGCACGTTCACACACACACAAAATATATACAGGCAACAGTCGTTTAGCGCTTATAAATTACAACAGGAAAATCGCCCTTTCGGATCCTTTTTACCCATATAAATTAATGTAAACAAGTTTTATTCATTGTCGCACCCTTAATGCTATAAAATTACTTATTTTAACTGCAAACCTATGTAAATGTTTCATTCGATTAATAGGTATACATAAACATGAAACCAACGGGTGTTCTCATATTTCGGGCCCCAAAGCAATGCAAACCATGCAAACTGGCCCCCTAGTAATTAAACTGCACCAAGAATTCCATAAGGCGCCCATGTATAATTGCTTTGTCTCGTTCCTCATACACCCGTAGAAAAGCCGTGCCATTCATTAGTGTATGCAGCACTTAAATCGTTTGATCTGACCGCCTCTTTCATACGGTGCAGGAATGTTAGATGCGGACTGCTATCCATAGGTGATATAATTCAAATCCACACTCCTTTACTAAATAGAATGTCTAATATAAATATAAAGGTATATAAAGCTTTAATTATTAGCTGCTTCAGTCGTCTTCGTTTTATGAACACACTGAACACCCGGTAGACGCGGCCCTGGGAGACACAAAGAAACAGTTGCACAGAGTGAGTGCGCCGCGCAAATTCTCTGAGGCGAATCAGCACTGGGCAGAGCTACGGCAAGCAAGGGTTTCCAGTGCATACGTATTTGGAATAATTTCTTAGGAGTGATAGACGGAAAAATTAAACTAATGTATCTAAAGTTAAACCATTTAAATATCGCAATGGTGTCACGCAGAAGTTGTGTTCGTTGCGTTCGACGCGATAATTCTGTAATCTAGGACGACTGATATCTCTGCAGTTCATCTTATATGTTGATCAAATATCCGCCTAGCTTAGAAGCAATAATCCTTCCTCGTAATTTGTAACTGACTTCACTGATAGATTTCGCATTACTTACTTTTTCATTATTTCCATGGTCACCTGGAGCCGCTTTGTTGCAAAGTTAACACATTCCTGCTATTTTTTCACCTCAGTGGGCCTTTATTCGCAAAGTGACCAATAAACAAATGTTTGCCATAAGCGTGTTTAATAACGCATGCGTTGGAATTTCAGCGAGCGTCACTTCCAACCTCGCAATGACGGCTTCGTATCGCATATCTTCATATATTTTGGATTTATTGAATTTTTCAAAGCACGCAGGTCGGTATTATGATATTTGTAAGCCAAACATTAAAAAATGTTATCCTAGTTTCCTTCTTTCTTTTGACTTTGCATCACATACATTTTTTCATTGCCATCTTGTTATTGCATCCTATGAAGCGTGCCTGTTAGCGATATTGCAATCAATTTCTCAAAAATCGTTCAACGAAATTCTTTGTTAATTTAATACGTTACTTTCAAGTCAGTGTTAATAACAAACCTTCTCGCATCCGCCATTTGCCATTTCAATCTGACGAATTAATCCTGATTTTAAATTGATTTACTGCCATTATCGACTGTATTTTACCTCATTCTCTGTAACACTGTTTTTAAATGAAATTATAATTTTAGCAAATGAGAAAACATACAAACGGTCTATACGATGCTTTATTATATCTTATATAGGCATTAATTATTACATTTGATACATGACCTAAATAAGGAATCGTGTTAACAAAATAAACAATATTTCTGGAATAAAAATTATCTCAAATTGCTAGTAAGCATTGCGAATCGTCATCTAAGAAATTTTCCTGTTTGATGACCAAATTGAGCCAGTAAGAGGGAAAATACCGCCACCAACGGGGGACTTCGGGTATATCGGTTGGTAACTTTGGTCTAAAAATTAAGTTTTACATCTTCTTTCTCCTCTATCAAATATGGAGAGTTCCGTAAAAAAGTAGCGTATATCTAATTCGTAGCGAAATCAAATTTGCCGTAGAACATAATTCCAAGCACAGAAACTAAATTTCGGTGATTCAGAATCGGTATCATGGACTCATCTCTGTAGATTCGTTTTAGATAACTCGTTCTCTTACATCCAAAGTATGGCAATGCAAATTCATATTGAGTTCGGATAACATTTATAATTCAGAATGGTTAAAATATCTTATTGTCATTCGAGTTTTTCGATCTTATTCTGAATTTTATTTAAAGGATTTAATTTCAAATCAATCGCGATCCTCCGTGATCTGAGCGGTAAAACGAATAAACCTTATTTTTACCCTTTCAATGACGCATATTCTATTCTATCACTCCTATTCCTCTCCTCTTCCACTCCCTCTCACCCCTCAATCTCTCCCCTCCCCTCTCTCTCACCCTCCTCCCCCCCTCTTTCTCTCCCTCTCCCCTTTCCCTCTCTCCACATCTTTCGCCGTTTCCCGCATTCCCATTTATCTCCCGCATCCCTTATTCCCTGCATCTCTCCCACTCTGCCGCACTCTTTTGTTGATTTTGCAGATGGTTACGCTCGAGGGTATACACTCTTTCCACCCCCTCCCCTCCATCTCTCTCCGGCGCCGCCTACGGTGGCTCCCTTGGGGGCCGCAGTGGGACGGGGTTAAGGAGGGGAGGCGGCAAGGCAGGAGGAGCGGAAGGAAGGGGGAGGGGAAGGAAGGAGGAGGGGAAGGAAGGGGGAGGGGAAGGAAGGGGGAGGGGGCGAAAGGCCTCGCATAATTCTCCATAAATCAGGAGGGGGCGTACGCAACGGGAATACATGGCGCGCCCAAAGTCCCGACATCCACCAAACACACGAGGTCCTCTCGAAAAGGGAGTGACCGAGGAGATATAGAGGAGCAGGAGAGGAAAAGGAGAGCAGACGGAGAGAGAGAGGGAGATAGAGAGAGATGCGCAAACAGGAGGCCTGCTAAATACCCTTTTCCTGCGAAAAAGGTGTTGTACTACGAGAAGAGGAAGAAGAGGCGTGGGAATGTTGGAGGGTGATGGAAGGGCGCGGGAAGTAGCGGAGGTCGAGTAGAGAACAGAGGAGTGGAGAATGGGAGGGGATCTCTGAATAGGAGGGAAAGGAGGGCGGAAGGAGGAGTGGGAGGGGAAGCGGATGCGAGGGAAAGGGCGTTTTGCGGCAGAGTTGTAATGAGGGCGGTGGGTGTTCGTAGGTGGATGATTTTGCGTGCGCGTCCCTTTACCAGGTGCGAGTAAAACGATGATGCTACGGAGGGTGGATAAGAAAATAGACGGCGGAGGAGTGTTTTCCACTTCTTCAAACGAACGAGATAGCAATTTCCCAGATTGCGTTTCGACGTTTGTTAGAACGAAGAAAGGTTTCTTGTGCTATAAAAATTTCTCTTTTCTAGGAGCGTTGGATTTTTTATTTTCCACTATATTCAAATGCTAACATGCGAAATTACAAAATGTAACATATCGTAGAACAAAAAGTTTATTTCAGTTCTTCTCGGTAGAACTTTTCATTAGAATTTTTTATAATATGTCTGCCTTTCCAATGAGTCTTACTGGAAAAACACCCAATGCTAATAAACTCGCGTACACTTTTTCTTTCGCATCACTTTCTCAACATCATATTCAGAACCGCGGGGAAGGTGTGCCCTCCCACTTCTCTCTCACTCTCCTCACCTCCTTCCGATTCTCTCCCTCCTCTCCTCTCCAATTCCCACCTCCCCGTTCCCCTCACCCGAAAGTAGCTCATATGGAAACACACTTCCTCTCCCAAGGACGGAACATTGTATTTACGTATCCCCAACAACGAACCCCGATCCGCTGGGTGGAGAACCAGAACTCTCTGAACTATCCCACCATTACTTACCGACGAAGCTAATTTGAATCGGAATATATTACCGTAAGGTAGAATCCCTTGCGGGTATATATCTTCTGTTGCTGGAATATTTTAGTGCATTTAACCATACTCGGAAGCGTGGAAAGTTTCAAATTGGCGTTTACATAGGCAAATACAGATAAGCACCAACTAAAATAACTTCAATTTCAGATTTTTAAAATTCAAGCTCGTAATCATCTCAATAAATACATTTTGCCATATTATCGAATCGCATTCCGTGAATTCCATTTCTAAACATCCATTTTACTGAACTCGTTATACATTATGACGTCAAATGTAAGAGTATTAGTTAAAGTCTGAAAGACGCCGTTCTCCATCATATTCTACATATCCTAAATTTAATAAACTCTCTTGCCATATTCGGTACGACTGACTCAAGTGACTCTTCCTTCGCATTTACAATTATTTCTCTCGCGGTCGCATTGACAGGCGCCGTCGGCACGCCATAAACAATTGGAGAGTTACATGCGCAAACACGCGCAAAAAAATAAAGCAGCGAAAGAGAATTCTTGAGAAAATGAATGAATAAGTTGCAAAACACCCACGTATGTGGGCTACTCAGTGTTGGTGCGAGTAGAGGTAATTGAAAATAAAAATTTTCCTTAAAATTTCCGTCTCACCAATTAGAAGAACGGAAAAAATGCTTGGGCGGTGAATTTTAGCGCCCTCGACGCTTTCCCTTAAAAACCCCCTCGCCCTCCACCTCGCCACCCCTTGCCCCCCTCCTCCATTCTCCCTCGCCCTCGTCCATCTCCCACTCACTGCGGTCGCGTTTGCCCTCGCTCTGCCCTCTCTAGCGTGGCACAAATGAAACGATCCACTTAATCTCCAAAAGAGCCACATCGATTCCCACGACACTTCTTCTAAAGTGGCGCCACCGACATTCCATTGAAGCGTCGCGAAGATCTAGGGCCACGTTCTCGAAGCCCTCTCCAGAGCGGCCGAATAAGGGCGATAGTTTTGAAAAGGCGCCCTCGTCGACAATAGCTGGAAGCCACCGTCTCATTCCCTCGCCCGCCGCGCCACCGGCAACCTTTCTCACGGCCACACGCAAAACTAAACACCCGCCACCACGTCCTCCTCCTCGCCCTTCTCCCTCCCAACGCTCCCTCCCGCCCTTTACCCGAGGCAACTGCTGTTTCGCCTTTACTCTCCTCTCACCAAAACACATCCGCGCACACACAAACACGTTGTACGAAGTACATCATACCTCACTCTCTCTCTCCCTCTCTCTTTACCTCTCTCTCTTTCTCCCTTTCCCTCTCTCTCTCTCTCTCTCTCCCTATCTCTCTCTCACCTTCTCTCTTTTCTCGGCAATGTTAATGCGAGGCAAGCGCTGGAGAGGTAAGGGGACGGTGAGGAGAAGAATTTCCTTCGGCAAAGTCTCAAAGATACGTCGTCCTTTTGAGAAAAGGAAGGGGTCGCGAGAAGAGCGCCACTCTCATCGAGGCCCTCTCCACGAAAAGGTCACACACTCAAAAACGCACAGGTGCGTGCGTCGCCAAGGACGACCCACGAAGAGTCGCGCCGTCGGAGGAAGAGGGTGACGGTAGCGAGGGGGAGCAGGGTGTGGAGGGAGGAAGAGCATGGGAAGAACAGCTTCGCGCTAGCACACAAAACACGGCACGGCCCCATTTTGCTATCGCGAGGGATGGAGAGGGAAGAAGAGAGAGAGTGAGGCAAAATGGCGAGAAGACTAATGGGCCTGCGAGGGAAGGCTAATGGCCGCTTGGGAGAGGACGGGCGACGCAAGATGGAACCGCGTCACGGTACGAGTCTGGCCCGGCGTGCCTCTGGGGCCGATGATTCTCCGTTACCCCCTCCCCCAGTTGCGTGGTCCTTCCCACCCCCTCCTTGATTTATGTAGAAGGCAACCTTCACAACGCTGGCGACGAGCCGTGTAGGTGGGTGGGGTCGAAGGTGCTCGCGAGCCGCCCCCGTCCCTTCTTCGCCCCCTCCCCGCCCCCGGAGGCGGCGACGCAACGAGCGAATGTGTGACGAGGGCGACGCGAGGCGTAAATCCCACTTAATGCTTACAACGCCCGTTTCTCTGTTGCTCCTTCCCTTCCTTCTCATTCCCTCTCTTTCTCTATTTATCACTCTCCTCCATCTTCCCGTCTTCTCCTTTGCCTTATTTTACGCATTTTTTGTGTAATTTTGCTTAAAATCATTTGCAGTTTCTAGCATGTAGAAAGGCATACAAAAATTTCCTAATATCTTATATTCTTAATAAATTCCCACAGTTCTTTTTATCGACTGCTGATTCGATTATGAAACGATTATCTGAGAGGAAAATATCATGCTCGCCGATAAAAATGTAGCAAACCAGAAGATTAGAATCTTGTAATTAGCCAAACTATCTTAAGCCTTCCATGCGATATTTGATGAGCCTCTTGGATTGCGCTGAAGACGTGAGCTCTTAACTCGTAATTAATTAAAGCGGGCTCGAGGATTACTTGATCTGTATAGGCTTCTTACATGAATCATGGTTGGCGGTTCTGCGGAATTCAAGGAGATCCAGGTTTACATTCTTGCTCTTAGCTCTCGCCCCCGGGTTCCCCACCGGCTCCACCAAACCGACCTCTTTTCGCCCCCTCCATCACCCTTGTGCAAGAGGATATATTAGGGATTCATGATGAGGTTTATTGAATTTCCAAGCATATGTTGCATTATCAATTTCTCTCTTTCACTCCACATATGTATTTTATGTGTATATTTATGCGACCAATATAAGAATCTTTAAGTCAAATTTACATTCAATTAGACTGTTAAACTTTGTTTATAGGCTTTAACAAATGAAGTCCTATATTTTACAGTTTCAACTCAATTGATCAAACATATGTATCTGATGAATATTATATTTTCATTTACGTCCAATCAAAATATATGCACGTACTTATCTATCACCAAAGAAATACTGAATAGATGACAGCTTGTCTTCAATGTATTCCGCTATACCTGTTTTCCTCTCACACAGTTCAATTGACAAAAGCGTGTTTTCGCAGGAAATTTTGATTGATCCTCGGCCCCAGCGCGCCACCCTGCCCCTTCTCCTTTTTGCCCCGCCCATCTATAATTCAGACCCTTCATTCTTCGTCCCCTTCCGCAATACTCCTCCCGGAGTCGTCGCCTCCTTTTCCTCTCCGTTCCTTAATGTGTCCCTCGGATCCATCTCTTCCACCCGCCACCCCGTTTCTCCACCCGCCACCACTATACCCCGCCAACACATACCCCCACCCGCCTTCCCTGTCCACGCCCTGGCCCTCAACTTACCTTTGGTTGCCGAACATACCTACTTCAGCCTCCATGTTATATAATTTGTTTTGTGGGTTGCCTAAGTTTCAGAACTTTCTATTGAAGTTGAATACTTTTAAGGATATAAAACTATATTCTTATTTTAGCGCTTATTTATGGCTGCCCTCTGGATTTTAGTGATTAAAAAAATCTTTCTGTAAAATTATTTACTACTTGTTTATTCTCTTCAAATCTACCACCGTAAAAGGCTACCCAATCAGCAACACGCGAAGGGAAAACTCTCCTCGACTCCGCGCTCGTCCACTCGCTTCCGCTCCCATAGCTCTGGCGCCTCCCCTCCTCCCCTCTCCTCCCCCAAAGCTTATCTCAACCACCCTGCACCCCATCCCCTCTTTTCTCCACACCCAACCCAACCGCCCTGCACCCTCTGCCCTCCTCCACACCCACCCAACCTTTCGCCTCCGTAACACAGACTTTTCCTGACTGACCGTTGGCTGGGTAGGTGCTTAAGACTGGAGAGTCCATTACAGCGCAAATTTATGACGTAAACAAGTTAGATAGAAAATAGAAGGAAATAATATTTGAGTGGAAGGAAGGAAACGACAATAAATTTAAAACGGAAAGAGAAGCTATTTTGAAATTGCCAAAGAGATAATTACAGCTACTGTCATGCGGAGAAGTCGCGGAAACTCTTGCTCTCCGCTACCGAGTAAACGGAAAATATTAATTTCTTATAAAGCGAATCCTTATTGCCAGATGATTGTGAATTATGTAATTTGTAACCATTTCATAACTCTAATAATTTCCACGTATAATCCAATATTTAGAGCAGATATCTGTGAGTGCATCTTGTCTCAAATTCACTTTCGTATTTTTATGACGCTTCTACTAAATTAATAAACAAAATACTTAATTAAAAAGCCCAAGAAATGCATTCTCGGATAATATATGAGCTCCCCTTCGTCTGAGATTTGGGCCAATTCTGGCTAAAGTCTCAGCAGCGATATAATCCTTAGTCTACGGTTGTCCAAATGGCTACATGCATTGGACAAAATAAGAGAGGTTTATCTCTTGGAAAAAATATTTTAATGCCTCTTAGAGGATTGCCACTAAATTAAAACTGATCTCAAACCAATTTAGTTTTCAATCTATTGCCAGATTCGTCGTGATATTTCCAATGAATGCTATTTTAGTGTCAGTTTCTCAGACAAAAATATATGCGAAAATAATACCTTATATGCAAGCGACGGATAATGTATGAAGCACGGCAAACATCTACGTTAGCTCAACAACGGTGGCTGAGCTCAAAATTGCCTTTGTACAACTGGTTATTATTGTTGAATATAAACCGTAGTAAAACTCTTATGTACTTCGCAGTCAACGCCAATATAAGACATTTGAAGGTCCGCGTCGGTTATTAAGTTACAGTTGAAATTTAGTCGCTATTCCCAGAAAGTTTCTACTGAAGTTTCAATAAAAAAACATTAGTATCTATTAAGTCCGGGGTAATGTTTTCATTTAAGAAGGCTAAGTGGTTAATACTGAAATTACCTAGGATACATCCGTGCAGACATTAAGCGTAGCACGTTCTGAAAAGTACATTATGCCGCTCTCGCAGAATTACTACGTACATATCTTCATTTGATGATCTAAATTATAATCAAAAAGAGTTAATAGCTCAGAAAAACTATCGAAAAAATGCTCTTCATTCTTAAATTAATCCAGCATCAAGAAGATAAACTTATGAATTTGATTATTTTAGCAAATATATTCCCACAAATAGCTAGGAATAATGAGAGTCCCCTCGGCATTGAAAATGATGAATTCATAGACTTCGTGAAAATAAATTCCACATTGCAAAGGGAGAAGAATGCGAGAGGGAGAAAGAGAAACGGGATGGCAACGGACGATAAATAAGAAACGAATTTCATAATGAGGCGAAAGGAAGCGGATAAAGACCATTGTTGCGTAACGATCCGGGTAGGTAGAAAGAGCGACAGTTGCAAAACTTAGAACATGATGCCGAGGATGGAGATAGTAAGGGAGAGCAAGAGAGCGATAAGAGTAAAAGAAACATTGAGGGCAAGGCGAATAAAACACGGATAAGAGAGAGTAGGGCGTTGGGGAGGGAGGAAGGGAATGGGTGGGAGGGGGATGTGGTATGTGCGGGGCAGCGGAGGAGAAGTAATAATCCGGACACGCGAAGAGCTAATAGATCGATTTTGTCAAAGGCTGTTGTTCGCTTTTAAGGTCAGAGGTGAATAGGAAGAGGCGATAAGAGTAGAAATATGGCACGGGAGAAAGAGTTGGCGGAAGATTAGTGGAGGAGAAAAAAGGAGAAAATTAGCGATAAAGGAGAAATAAAAGGAAATTAACCCGGCGGAGCTGGCAATCCGTATATGAGCACCACTGCTAAACCGAATTTGTAGGACCCAGCTTTATTCAAATCTTAATTTAATAATGCGATTTGATGAAAACTAATTGATAAAACATTCTCACAGATTTATGGACATGTTTATGACATTCGGATAAATTTCTAATTCATATTTGGTCTTTCTTGTTGAATAAAGTCATACCTGAAAAAATAGTATTTAGTGTACTTCACAAATTGTATGAAGCGAAAAAATCCTCAAGTAGCCAAATATATATTTTCACAATAAATATGAAGTGTACGTGAATACTTTTATAGTATTGATGCTATATTATGTGAAATAACTGCATTTTTTACAGTCTAAGGCGATGATGTGAATGCTGACGCAATCTGATGCACCGAAAGTTACAAAAACAGTAAAACTATCATTTCTATGCATGCAACGATTGAGCTTAGGCTGCAAGACTGAACTAAAGTAGAAGAGTGGGGGGGAGGTACTAAATGCGGTAGCAATGCAGATTTTAACATATATTTTTCGTCAAAGAAACGAAAATCAAGTGGGTCTCACAGATCCGCGCCAGCTGCGGGACAAGAAGTAAACGTATAAGGGTGGATTGAAGTTTGGAATGGAAATATGGGAACATCCATAAGAAGTAGTAATAAAACTAATTATACACATCTTGCCTTGCTTTGTGGAAATCTTATTAAATGATGTCATAAAACTGAATTCTAGATGAAATTATAGTTGAAAAATGTATGAAGGAAACGAAAAACACAATTCAATAAATGGCGAACCATGACCGTTTATTGGGAAATTATCATAGTACGCACTGTGATCCAAGAACCAAGTTCGTTGCGAGTGCACGGCAAAGAGGTGGATGATATTAAAATGCCGTTTTAAAACTGCACAATTTTCATGCATTGAATGCGAAGTACTTTGACAGATTAGTGCTTATATTCACCACCAATGAATTGAAAAGGGCACTGGCCGTAAAACATTCTGAGTGAGGATCTAGATGGCTGAAGATAATTAGAAGACCATCTATTTTCAATTTTAAGAATGTAACAGCTATATATAATACGAAATCGAAATAAACAGATTTAAAATGATAACGACTTGTTTATTTTTAGCCAACTTGACAAAAAATGGAAAGTAGTCTTATGAGATCGTCCGGGTGTCCGTGTGTGTGTCCCCTAACATCTTTTTCATGATTTCAACTGAATTTAGTACATAGAATATACACATAAATTAAATTTCGTATGAAGTTGGCATGCATGCATACAACATAAAATAACAAAATCAGGATGTTTATATAGATACAGAAAGCACGGCTGCCACAATACAAGGAATAAAAAAATTATTTTTACTCGTATTTGTGTTGAACTGTCGCAATTAATTTTAACCAAATTTAACACTTATAATAAAAGCTTATATACATAACCATATTAGCATATTTAAACCGAATCAGCCATACAGGGGTGCCACAATTACAAATAAAACTCTTTCAGTAATGAAGGATCTGGAAGGATTTGGCTTAACGGATTTCAATTAAATTGTGTATATAACATTTGTATAACATATAATAATGAAATCAAGATGTTTGAAGCTGAGATAAGGAACAGGGCTACTACAGTATAAAGTTAAATAATATTTATTTTACACGTATTTCTAGAGAACTGAACTAATGGATTTTAACCAAATTTAGTGTATTTAATCTTCATATAAATAAATAATTTAAATAACATTTAAACCGAGTGGGATTAAAAGGGCTATCACAATATCAAGGTTAGGATTATTATGTAACTATGAATTTTGAAGACATTGGCTGAACCGATTTAAAAGAAATTTCGTGTAGGGCGAGTATACAATGGGAAAACGAGATGAATATATATAGAGCGGATCAAAAAAGTAGGGCTACCAGCATATAAGGAAAAATAATTTTCTGATTTAAAAGCTAATATATTAGTATACGATTATACTGTGACGAATTTGACGAAAAGCACTTCTGTATCACGGGAAACCTGTGTACACCTCTACTCGTTACATACTAAAATTGTATTATAGGAAAGTAGGCAGATTAGGTCTTTCCAGAACTATTTGTTTTCTGCTGAGGACCACTTAAAACATAATGAAAAAATTTAACTTTTTCCGTCCACCGCCAACGAGGGTTTTCTTAAAAATGAGATGGCTATCTAGTGGTAAAAGACCTTAACTCACCATATATTTAAGCGCACAAACAATATCATTTATCAGTTGAATCATTGTAATAACTTAACGAGTTACAATGATAAGGATATCTGTTGTGACAAGAATTTTACTCTCGTTTAAATTTATGCATCAAAATTCCAATTATCGCATCAAGAATAGTGAGTTTTTGCTTAAAACAACAGTATCATCGATAAAATTTGAGAAGGGTGGAGCAAAGATGGGAAACGATTGCATTGAGCAGGTAAGTTGACGAGGTTGCCTCTTCCTCTGCTATTTTAGCTCTTTATAGCAAAACGGTTCCTTTTTTCAGAAACACATCCTACGGCTGCTTTTCACAGAATACCTTCTCCCCATCTTATCTGTTTATTCGGGAATAAAAAAGAAAACGTGAATTTACTCGGCAAAGTTATGCAAATAGGTCGGCCGTGAGAGCCTTGCATTATCCTCTTCGCCTGAGTTGACTCGCGACAATACGAGCGCCGTCTCAAAAGGGCCTGCTATGGACGACGACGTCATAAAATTATTTTCTTTACACTATGTCTATGAGAAAATGGAAATTCAGTGGAAGAAGCTACGTTTAAAAAACATAGCGCTTATAATATCACCTGGGTTTTATATACTGAACCATATCTCAAATGTCCGGAAACGTTTCAGAAGAAGGTATCGCACAACGATTTAAGATATAGTCTTGAATTTTAAGTCACTATTTAAATATATTTTTTCATTATGTGTTTTAAACCGGGACCAACCGTGGGATAATTTGTTTTTAAATTCCATAGACTATTTTACAAATATTACGAAAAATATTGAGGTGATTTAGTTAGCGGGAACCATAAAAATATGCCAATAAAATGTGAACATTCTCTGGATAACCTTGACGGATTACTGCACAGTGGTTAAATGATTCAGCATTTTTTAAAGAATCCCAGGTAGTTGAAAACATTATTGGATATGCAAGAAGATCAGTTTTATGCGACTACTGCTTGGCTGAGTTAACGTGGTAGAGATGATTCGTCTATAAAAATATACTCCCAGAACATCATAAAAGGGACGAAAAAGAAGTTCTAGATAAAGGAAAGACTGTTTAGTAGAAAGACACGGGGCTAGGGAGGCAGGAAGAAAATAAGCCACCGTCATGAGTGCTTCCTGAATTAAATGTTGCGGGAGAGTGCCAGACAAATTAGGGTAAAGATGACCTCCCGAGAGATATTAATGTTGGAGATTTATGGAGAAAGATGAGAGGATATTTGCTGCAAGAAAGTTGTTTTCATACACAGAGAAGTCTCTTTATTACGTAAATTATAAAGACACATTTCTAGTGAAGTTTTTGGAAAAATAATTACGCATTTGCAGGTTTTTTCACGTGTGCGCGTGCTGTATATGATCGAATAGAAGAGACAAATATGAAGTACTGCCAAAGACTGAGGGAACGAAAATATGCATCTCTCGAGTAAACAAGGAAAAGTAAGACTGAGAGAAAGAAAAGCAAATTGAAGTAAGAAAAGAACAAAAAGAGAATTGAAAAGGGAATAAAAATGGAAGGAGAAGGAAGCGAAAGAAAAGTAAATGAAAGAGAAAGATGGAATAGCGAGAGGAGTGTGGGTTTTCGTGCGCGATGAACCCAAGTGTGAAAAGGTTTCGTGTTGAGCAGAAGCGTAGCCCCTTGGAGATTAGCCTTTGCCGTATTCTCCCAAAAGACTTTTATTCCCTTTTCACCCTCTTCAACATTACAACCACTCTCCCTTTCCCCTTCCGCCTCGCCCCGTTTTGCCTCTCCCCAGACTCCCCCACGCTCCCACCTCCGTATTCATCACCCACTCACACCACCCGCGTTCTCCGTAATGCGAACCTATATCTTCGCCCATACAACAACCCGCATCGCACTCTGCCTCCCTTCCCTCCTCTCTACTTTTCGCCTGCCTCCTCTCCCCTCTCTCCCCTCCCCCCTCTACCCGCCCCTCTCCCCCCCTCCTGCCTGCCTCTCCCCTCCCGCCTCTCTCTCTCCTGCCTCCTCCGCTCGCTGCATTTCGTATTTGGCCGCCTCCGTCCTCTCTGCACATAATATCTGACCGATCGAATGCGTGTCAGAGGGTGTTGATGTATGTGATTGTTGAAGTGATCTAATCCAGGGGTCTCAAACTCGCGGCCCACGAAGTAAGCTAGTTTATACTGGCGGCCAAAACTCAAACGTATATCTTATAAAATATTTCACGTAAACATAAGAAATTTAAGAAGTACATATATTACATCCGCACTTTTAAAATGTAAGCAGTTTATTGCTCATTCTGATTTATAAAAATTCTGAACTGATGGGACACAAAGTATGTTCATCTCGCTGTTAGCTTGTTTCTTGCGTGTCCGAAGAACCTAACCCTCGACGCTAAATCTAGTATTCTTGTAATGACTGGGTTTAAGGCCGCATTGGGACGATTTCCTCCTTATATAATGGGAGAATGAAAGTCCGAAGGATATTAAACGGTGCGAGGACTCGAAAAGTATGCGGCCCGCATAATTGGTACGATTCCTTAATGCGGCCCGCAGACCGACGTGAGTTTGAGACCCCGGATCTAAGCATATCTCCACTTCCCGAGCAATTATCCCGGATTCTCTCACCCTTCCTGAGGTCTCTTCTTCTTCGTTTCCATTTGGGTGCGTCTTGGTTAATTCTTTCGGATTTCAAATTGCAGAGTTTGTATTATAAATGAGGAGCGCGAGTTATAAAACGAGTCAGCAAATGGACCCAGTGGGAGGGGAGGACACAGGGTGAAGGGGAGAGGGGAGGGGGAAGGGCGAGTGGGAAGGGTGAGGGGGGCGGGCTAGGAGAGCGGGCTAGGGGGGCGGGCTAGGAGGGCGGCCTAGGGGGGCGGGCTAGGGGGGGCGGGCTAGGGGGGGCGGGCTAGGGGGGCGGGCTAGGGGGGCGGGCTAGGAGGGCGGCCTAGGGGGGAGGGCTAGGAGGGCGGGCTAGGGGGGCGGGCTAGGGGGGCGGGGTGGGCAGAGAAAGCGGCGATAAAGGGGCGTGAGATAAGGAGCTTGTTTAGCTCCCACTGAAGTTGGATACGTGTGGAAGCGTGGTCATCGCGGTTCTCTCAACCTGTTGCGTGATATCGAGGAGTTTCGCGGCAAATAATCAAATGTGAATGGAAATCGTAATGGGGGCGCAGCGAAGGATGGCGAGAAGGCGGAGATTGGAAATCATCTGATATCTCGGAATTGGAGGAGAATTTAGGATGAAATTTCCGATCGTTTGACCTAAAAGCATTTCCATCCTATCACTGCCTTAAATTTTGCACGAGCGACATTCCCTAACGCATTTGTATTCCAATTTGAGAAGTGTAGTCTGTATGAATGTGTCAATGGCCGCTGCCCGAGAATACCTCTGCATAACGTTTAAGAAATTCGATTGGCATGTGCTAACTCGTTATACAATCGGGAGGGACAAGCGGTAGCGGAGCCCATTATAGGCGCGTACACAAAAAAGTTGGAGGAAGTTTTTAGTTGCTGTAATACTAATCGTTCTTCCGTCCTTTCCGAAAGGTGTTGAAATTTTCTAGATAAAATATTTTGACCTATATTAAAGATGCTCCTTCCTTTAATGATATCAGAACAGTTAAAGGTATTGTCTATTAGAATTAGGGATAAACAGGTACTAAATTAGTAATTACTAATAAAAGAGGAAAAGCTTACAAAATCATCGAAAAACCTTTATTGATAACGTTTCTACATCAGCTGAGAATTATTTTGTTTGGTACTTAATAGCTGAGACCCCATTTGAGGTAATGAATTTATTTATCAAATTCATAGATTGCTCAAGTAACGAATTTCTTGATGATTAACTATGTGACAGTAAATCATTACGGGAAATTTGGCGAAAGTTTCAAATAGGTTTATCCAAAATAGATTGGGTTACCCAATACGAAAGGGAGCGTAGATGAAACGGTTTACGAACAGAATCAGATTGGCTTCTACTATACGACTAGCTGAATTTAATTAAGTCAACTTTTATATGTACTAAAAGTAAGCAACAAATGTAAAATTCACAAAATTTAATGTTCCTGAAATTAAAGTAATTGTGTGTAAATAAAAGTTTTCTGGCAAAAAAAGGAAGATATATTTATTTAGCACTACGATTCATTAATTAAATACTCACAAAACTATTTTTACTATATGGAACATTCATTAATGTAAATTTTAAATTTATTTTTTACTTTTTAGTGCAGACAAAACGTGATTTCATAAAAAGAATTGTATAAGGTTCATTTTTGTTTTAGTCAAAGATTTCGTAGAAAATTTCCTAAATGACCTTATAAAACTAATCAATTTTAATATCTATATCTGACTTTATTAACACAATACCAATGAATAGTAGAATATCTGTATATATTCGTTACAGCCTCATTATTTTTCGTAGTCAATGAATTGTGTAAAATTCAAAACAGCTTCGAAATTCTTTAAATTTTTGGACAGATGCAACGCGGATTAATAATTCCAGTTAAGCACAGCGCTTTTACAGGAAACTGGCTACAGCACAAATTACTTCACCAACGAAAGATTTACACGTAAAAATACTTAAATTTTTACAATAAAAACTACTTTCTGGAAATATTCGACGCTTATACAAAAATCTACGGCTTTAAAATGAAATCCCGTTCTTTCTGACATTCATTGAAACCAGTCCTGAATTGCTACGATGCGTCTATGTAATTTAATATGCAAAAGACTAAGAGACTCCGCTCTTATCCCGGTCAATCAAATAAAAAAAATAAACGTCCTTGGAATCGAACCCTTGATCTCACACGAAAGGCGATGACCAGCCCTAAATGTGCAAGAGGTAAATAAATCATAGAAATCATATTAAACGTACAAGAGTAATTCCGATAAATGTCTCGCCAAATCCTTCCCAGACAGAGGAGCGCAACAGACAAACACACAAATAGATTTAGACTATTACATAAGAAGATAACATGATTCTTCTCGACGGTTTATATTTATTTTGTTATAACTATAGCTTATGTTACATTATTTATGAAATCAGGATTTATAACTTTCAGATTTTATAGTGTAAATCGAATAGTTAGGAAACTCGAAGTCAGTAAACTATTACCTTTTCGCTCCATTTAGTTTATTTCAACAATGTTCTACTACGGGTAGCATTCTATGTAAATTCAAAATTTCATCAGTTTCTATTTAACCGTTCTGCTTCTGGAGCTGCTGCGTGCAGACGACAGACAAGGGACGGGCGGAACTGCAAAAAAAAAATATTTTTTTCGTTTTGGGCTACTAAAACGTGCATATTCATCCAAGTCTCGAATTTGAATATTTAATGTACGTAAAATGGAGGCTGGTTAATAATGAAGGAAAGCTTTAAAAACTGTCGCGTTGTAGTGGTAAAGTAATAGCGAAAAAGAGGAAAAGGAACCTGAGAAGATGAGAGAAGAGAAATTCCATTCCGGAAGATATGGCGATAAATGTGAAACTTAAGGCAAAATAGAAACACTTTTAGCTAGGAATAACAGGAAAAACATCTCAACGTGGAAGACGAAGCTAGGAAAAGATGAGAAAACACGGGAAATATATCTGAACCCGATATTGGTAGATTCGTAAAACGATAGGGACGACACAGAGAAAATTCTGGCCCAATGTTTTGAGATTGTGAAATGGAAGAGGTAAACAGATAAATGAAGCTAAATAAAGAGGCAAGGTCAGATAATATAACAATGGAATGCGTAATGAATGCGAAGAGTGATATTTATAAAGAAAATGCTCAACGAATTCTCCCGGTCCATCATCTAACTTCCGGTGTAAAATAATAGAACCGATCAAGAGCGGATTTCATGTCTATTAGATGAATAGAGACAGTATAAAACTGGAACTAGGGATTTCAGGAAGAAGATCAAAATCTAATAAAAAGATGCGGAATACTTAAATAAATGCTCAGAGATGCGGAATTATAGGGAACCCGGTTGAGAATTCCGCTGAAATGCTATAGATTCAATTGAGACATTCCAGTTTACGAGGCCAAAGCTGTAAACTCGTAAAAATATAGTGTTACACTTGAGATGTACTAGCATATGATAGGGTGACCAGATTCTGAGGAAGTAAAAATGGGACACAACGTGTTCTGGGGAAGAAAAACCGGAACATAACCGGGACAATATAAGATCCTTAGTTGTTTTGTCGCTTACATGCAAAATAGATTAATTCTTCGTAGTTTGGCCCTGATTTATTGACACAGTAGGCCATAATCTTCTCAAATTCCATCAATATGTGAACAAAATTATTACAGAAGTTAAATCCGTATCTGGTACATTTGAGGAAATATTATGGTGTGATAACATTTAAATATAACGTTTTAGATAAACTTAATTCGTGAAAGTAAATAGGGATGATCTAAAACATAAATAATTGCTTCGAAACTCGTATAGCTAAATGTGTCCTGCGTGGACTCGGTTGTCGGAGTGCGCTGCACACCTCGCACCTATTGGCACCCCTTATGGATTTTACTTATGTAAACTTAATTGAAAAATGAGATTTTAATTCCTAATAAATGGATTGATTGTGTAATAACATATAACTAATGGAATGTAATTTATTTATTCTATATTTATGAAATAAAAAATAAAAAATTTTAACCGGGGCAAATACTAAACCGGACGGGACGCCGGAACAACATCTAAAATCTGGGACTGTCCCGGCTAAACCGGGACGTATGGTCACCCTAGCATAGGAGCCAAAAGGCACAAGTGGCAGACAGGTATTCTATAAGTGCCACATTAGGAAGAGAGATTTGGCATAGCAAACTTGGACATAGTAGTACCGAGGAAACGATGAAATAAATTGGCGAGTATACGAGTGTAGCTATTGCAACAGCCTGTATTTGAGAAGGAAAGTACAGCGTACATTATAAAGCGGATTTTAGTGAAAGGTCATCAGACGCTCAGCAATTTAAAGAAAGCGGCGCGGAGTTCAATTGAAGACTGGAGTAAATTGAAATTTCTGAAGCTCAAGAGAGTAAATGAGGTAGGGAGAAGAGAAATCAGCCATATTCTGTCGCATGACATCAGATGCGAAGCAAAGATACAAAGTCAGAAAAAGGCATCTAGATGCACAGAACAGATAACGACTGCTGTTCAAAATAGAAATCTTCTACACTGCTAACCATGTCAACTTGTGCTACATCGATAGAATATAGGCATAGAACAAGTAAAAGGAATACGACAGACGAGGAAACAGGTGATGATGTGAAATATGAAAGAAATTCTCCGAGGAAAAGGAAAGAAAAGAAAGAAAATGTCTTTATTGACGAGGTTGAGGCTCTTCGTACCCAGGACAATGAGTAATAAAGGGTGCGGAAGAAATGACGGCGGTCAGACACGTCAAGAAAGAATACTTATGAAACACAGGGACGAGACAATCCGATCAAAGTAAAGCATCTAACATCAATCGGCTACTTGTACAATAATAAGCAATGCTAATCTGCCAGTTGCAGCGCTGCATCCCAAGTTTTAAGTTGGTTTACAAAAATTTAGTGACATTCATTAAATTTTAAAATATCTCATAATCAGTGGTATATTCGTAAAACCTATGCATCTCAATCAATAAGGGAAGGAAGGAGATCACTAAAGGGACCAAATGAAATTTGCTGGTTGTTGAACACAGCGGCGGCGGAGGGGCGCTGCGAGAATTCAGTACATCGCTGCTTATAATAAAACCTCTATATATACAATGTTTATAACCAAACGTAATTTATAGTGTAAAATGAACTTTAACTGAATAATGTACATACAAACATAAACCAATGACAATGTAAAAAATATATTAAGCAACCTCAAATAAAATCTATATCTAATACCTTTCACTGGAATATGTATCACATAATTTTGCATACATTTAAAACTATTCTAAATAAATTGCACATAAAATTATAAAAAACTCTTGTTAAGAATTTTGCGCTCAACTACATAATTTTCATATATATTATATGGCAAAAGAGTATTAATCTCATTAAACTTAAAAATTAAATAAAGTTCATATAAAAAATAAACAAAGGCAAATCAACTTACCTTTTGCAAATATCATAAACAAAATCACTAAAAAATTAATATCTTCTAAAATTAATAATTCTGATTTTAAAAAAGAAAAACAGGAACATTTAATAATAAACTAAGAAAATTAGCTAAATTTTTAGATAAAATAGCAGTAATATCAATTTTAATATTCAATTTCACGTTTTATTTACGGAAATAAAATAAATAAAACAAAGTATAACATTGTTTACAGTGGTTGTCACGATGGTTTTTTGGCGGAAAACACTTAAAAAGCAATATTTGTCCGTCCCTGGCTCTCACATGATATATAGAGTACCAATTAAAAAAATTATTCAGATTGAGGACAGCATTTGTCGCAAAAAGTTCGAGAGAGCATCAGCGAGAGCACAAATTACGACGAATAGATTCGAAGATAAAAATTCGAGAATGTTCCGCGACTGTTTTGTTCGTAAATCCCGTAAGTGAAAATAACATTGCGCCACTGCACGAACCTAGGAATTTTGGAGAAAGAAAATGCCTTCTTGCCCTTCATCTAGAAAATATGAACAAAATGGTACCAGAATTAGGCACATTTGATAGACACCGAGAGCTTGCACAATGTTTATTCCTTATTACTTGCTGACTGACTGACAGACACTAAGAAAATAATATAGCATATTAGATTACTACTGACGAAATCTACGAAAATAATGTATAGTAAGTTAGTTGCTCTGGACAATATAAATAAGACAGGTAAAATTCCGTATCCATTATAATTCGGTAGCAATGGTACAGAATCGCAAATCCCACTTCCGTCAAACAAAAAAATCCGAAAAACACATAAAGAGAAAAATATGCGAATAAAACTAATCTGAGTTTTATACGCAATAGGATCGAGATTCAACGGAACGAACGTACAGTTACAATAAATTAGTTCTATTTTAATGCTGAGTAGAAACAAACTGAAAGAATAAGCTAAAGATTTTATAAACCTTTTGGTGCACGATTTCCTCTTTAACAATGAATTAATTATATGGCCGTGACCGATTCGTCCATTTTTGCGATACCTGAGGTCAATGAATAAATTATTATATTTTATAAATTCAATTAACACATCATTCAAATTTAGATCGGTCCGATATATCTTCAAATAAATACTTAATTGGGAATAATTTTGAAACGAGAAAAATACTAAATTACTTAATCATTTTTCCGAGTCAGGATTATGGCCCTTGAATTATTAGTAGAAGAGTATAATAAAGCATAAGAAGGAATAGAATTGAATTATGCTTTCCTTATACGATAGGACCGCTCTTTAGAAATATTGTCTGGAAGGAAGTATTCTCATGCTGTCGAAAGTATAAAGAGAAAGTAAAGTAGTAACTGGACTCCGCAATGCAAATAAGCTGATTTAGCGCATTAACGGAGAATTTTCCAAGGGAGCAAGTATGCAAGGTATCGCCGATTCCCTCGAACAATCGAAATAGCAATTTGCGGCCAAATGGATCTCTCTGGCTTATTTACTACCCTCTGCCGACCAATTTTATAGTGATAGTTTCTTTCGCAGGTTTTCCTAAAATTATAATCAGCCTGTTCGTACGTCAAACTGTTTATACTCGCTTATCTTCTAAACTAACTCCTACAAAAACTTCCCTTCCGACAGACATGGGAAACGATACGAAAATCACTTGCTCCTCTTTGCTTGGTTATCCTGAAATTATCTTCGTCTCACTCTCCTGAATATTCATCAACCTTTCTGCTTTGACTTATCTGTTTATTCAGTGAAATTCGTTATATAAGTGCTCACCATACACCTCGATTCTTTAGAAATGCATTAATTGCCTATATCTAACATTCACCTAAACTTTGAATGAAGTCGTTCATATGTAAACGAATTTCTAAACGTCCACAACGATTTGGACCATCAAGTAACAGCTCTATAATCCAAATAGTTTTTGCAAAACCTAGTTAAAAATGAGACTCACGTATATTCTGTTACAATCATATTTTGAGGGACTGTTCGTGGAGGCGGTCCCCAAATACAATCATTCGTCCCCTGTTCAACGGTTCCATCTCGCAAATGCCTATCGAGTGTCTTTTGGAAAATCCCATTCCCGCGGGAGTCCCGCCGCTCTTGGAAACGATATCATTCCAGAAGAGTTCCTTTAGATATTAAAGTAACGCAATTTCCCTTTTAATTCGAAGGGAGTGTGATGAGGCCAAAATAGGGTTTATCGTTTTGATCGCCTTGTAATCGAGTGTCGCTGCTGTAAAAGGAGGCGGCGGCTGCGAAGTTTTTAAGGAGTCGCTTTTAATTCCGAGGACAGCCAGAAGAGGGGAGTTCGGGCGGGCGGACCCTCATCCCGCATTCGAAGACCATTTCATCTCTGGCGCAGGGAGCGAAAGCCCTTCCATTCTTGGCAGTCAGAATTGTCGCGATAATTAGATTCAATTCCGCTTTGAAAGCATTGTTATTTCGCGATGGCGTTCCTTTAAGCTCCAAAGAGAATGAATGAAGCTGTAAAGGCTTATGCAAAACGACTCTTCTTTATCATCAAATCTTGATTGCGATCTTGAAATTAGGTCTGTCGAAATAGGAATCCTCCATTTTTCCATTGAATCAGACGGAATGAAATACCAAATTTCAGCAAGTATCTTTATGTGACGATATTTAACATATATCTTCAAAAATTAGCTTTTTATTTATCTAGAAATCTGAATTTATTCTCAAGTGTGCGGCCCCATATATCAGTTTTAATACCAAATTTAATTATATTTCGTATGAAAAGATGACTAATTCGATCAGAGAAGAATTGTTAAATTTAGTGACCAATTTAGAGTGATTAAGGCTTGAAAATACATGAAATGTTCGCGATATTCCCAATGCTACAATTACTCGAAAAAAATCTCACAAAGGATCAATAATGGACCCACTGTAACTTATGAAATGCAGGCAAGAAACATCAATATTAGCAATGTTATCCCAAACACATTCAGTCAATATTCAACCAATATACAGCACGCATTCTAACAAACTTTAAATTTGATCACTTTTAATGAGAATATAAAACAACGCCAAAAATTTCTTTTAGTTGTTTTAATGTTATTTCATGTAATCTAAAAGTAATAAAATTTAAATTTCTAAAATATTACCCCTATCCTTTTTGTGCTTGCATTTGAAATTGGGAAGCAGAGAAATTCTCGAAACCATTTATAATGCTTCTGATGGACAGCTAAAATAAGGAAATAAGTCGACGCCATAATCCTAACCCTTCCATCATGAGATAATAACGCCCTGGCCAATCTACTGCCGAGGAAACCTCCACAAAGCGCTCAGAAGAACGGGAGAGACGTCCAAATCGCCGTTTTCTCACCCCTCTCCCTCTCTCTCTCTCTCCTTCATAATTCCTTAGCCTATCCATCACAATTCCACTCCAGGCCACACGCAGCCCTTCTCTCCGCCGCTCCTTCCCCACTCCAACCTGCACCCGCAACACCACGAGGCTTTCTTTAACCTCTCCCCGCCCCTCGCTGCACTCCCTTCGACACAAATGACCTCCCCTCACTCGAAAAACCTCTTATCCTTTTGACCTCGTTCCAAATCTGTATCGGACATTCCGTCTTTTGCTCTTAGAAAAATTTTCTGCTAAAAAATTAAAACCTTGAGAAATACTTCGGCCATCTTTATGTGGGATTATTTAAAAGGAGGCAACTAGTTTAATTTTTAACTACTTACTAGAGATGTAGCGTCAAAATTAAATTGTTCATTTTCATTGAAAAAGAAAGTACGGTAAGTTGATATATAAATGATTAAGCGCTTCTACTACAAATGGGTGAATTTTCACTCAGCAGCTTTCGTATGCAGATTTAGTATGAATAAATGTTTTTAACAACAAGTATCGATGTTTTTATTAAAAATGTTTACATCATGTACTGCACACATAATTAGCGCAAAATTGATAATGATAAAAATGAATTATGACAAAAAATATTAAAAATCACTGATCTGTTTTAATACAGTTTTCACAGATTACATAGCGATGTTGACCACAAACAAACTGCTTCCATGATGTGCACTTCACCTAATGTAGTTTGTATCAACATGATTATTTTTTCGCAGCGGTAATATAAAAATGCCTTGAGCTCTACTATAGAAAGATCTCTAAGACAACGACACGCCATGACCGAGGTCTAAAAGCAAAGTGACCACAGTAGGAGAAGACTTTGGGGAAGGCATATCTAAGGGGGGACGATTTTACTCCGAACATTCTTGAGCCATAAATAAACACAGCTGCTCTGGGTGTTTTTTCACCCATAGTGTAGCAATTAAGGATTAAAGAGGAGCATAAGTAATTAATACGAAAACTGAACTTGTATGAAGCTGCGTATGGAGTACAAGCTGTTTTATGTGCTTTGATTTTAACCTGAAGCTATTGTGGGTGGACATATCTAAGGATGATTCTTCTTGAACAGGAAATCGTCGCGTACGTCCACGCCATCTCACTTCACTGTGGGAATATTGCAGAAACATCGGAAAAATTCCCCAGTCGTCTCAGTTTTCTCATCCTCGCTCGTTTCAAATGGCGATCACGCAACAGCCTTTTGCCTGGGCGTTTGCAGCAAGATCGTCTTCACTCGAACGAGCTACTTCCCTTCGCTAAAACGATTTCAGAGCGTGCGCGAAGGCGAATCGCAATACTCCTAATCTGAGGACGAGTGGATTTTTTTCTTTCTTATCCCTCATTAAGAACTCGTGACCAAATTATAAAGTGACACCCGAAGCACATCGCCCTCTCTTACATTTACCTCCTCCTCCCCTCCACCCACTTACCCTCCCCTCCCCCCACTTACCCTCCCCTCCACCCACTTACCCTCCCCTCCCCCCACTTACCCTCCCCTCCCCCCAATTACCCTCCCCTCCCCCCACTTACCCTCCCCCAACTTACCCTCCCCTCCCCCCACTTACCCTCCCCTCCCCCCACTTACCCTCCCCTCCCCCCACTCACCCTCCCCTCCCCCCACTTACCCCCCCACACCCTCCCCTGCCCCCACTTACCCCCCCACACCCTCGCCCCTCTTGCGCTCTGATGTCGGGTTTATATTCAATTAGAAGACGCGCGCTCTGTGCGCCACAGTTTTTAGCTCCCGGGACGCAAGCGGGCTTCAAGAAGTGTACATAAGACGTCTTTATTTGTCATGCAAATTAATAATCGTATGAGAGACTCTGCCGCATCGTTAATATGAACTGGAATTCATTTAAAGACCTTTAGATAAAATGTTCCTGTGATGATATGAAGCGATCCTTCGTTCGTTCGTTTATAATGCGAGAAACGAGATTCAAAGCAGAGCTTGGAGTCAAAGCAGATTATTATTACATTATTTCAGGTTCGCAAAGACACTGAAATACCCGTGGCTTGATGCCAGCCATTTTCTCCAATGATATAAAAGAAGTGGCGATTAAACGATTCAAGGACTCCTGTGACGTATTTTGCAAATAAAATATTACTTCACAAGGTTTTATTGGCGGTAGGAGGGGGTGGCGGGATAAAGAAGCATGCCAAATTAGAACCAGCTGTGTGAGATTTCTGGGGATTAAATTAAAATCGGTCAACTAATAGGTTTCCATCTTTGAACCGAAATAACGGCAAGACATTCGGATAAGAGACGACGTCACGAGATCATCACAATGCTTACCAACACATGCTATCAATTAAAGTTAACGCTATTATCATCTATAAATAATTCAAATATTTCAATTACAGTAGCGTGGAGGGCGTAGTGATGCAGCGGAAGTATTTCAGAAAATGTAAGGTATTACCTTGTTTATAAGA
This sequence comes from Tanypteryx hageni, assembly GCA_028673005.1. Lineage (NCBI taxonomy): Eukaryota > Metazoa > Arthropoda > Insecta > Odonata > Petaluridae > Tanypteryx > Tanypteryx hageni. Next base: position 109,349,650 of record CM054117.1, on the reverse strand, counting down.
GTTAACACGAGATAAATTTTTGTGAATATTCTATGAAGATTTATTTTTCCAAAAGTAATTTTCAATAAGTCAATTAATATTTATTTGAAATTATAGAATAGTTATTTCCTATATTAAATTAACGAGGAGAGGGAGGGAGTGGAGGGAGTTGAAAAGAGGGAGTGAATAGAGGGAGGGAGCGGGGGGTTGAAAAGAGGGAGTAAGGGAGGGGTGGTTGAAAGAGGGAGTATGGGAGGCAGGGGGGGTTGAAAAGATGGAGGGAGTAAATAGAGGGGGGAGTGGAAAGGAGGGAAGGGTAGAAAAGAAGGCGTGGGGGAGGGCGTTAATAGAGGGGCGGTGTGACGGGGGTTGAAAAGAGGGAGGGAGTGGAGGGGAGAGGTGAAAAGAAGGAGTGAGGGAGGGCGTGAATAGAAAGGAGTGGAGGGGGTTGAAAAGAAGGAGGGGTGGAAGGATGGCTGCAAATGTGCTCTCGGAAGCGGGTTTTTGTGCGGCACATTAGACGCTGGGAATTTCGTCGCATAACCGTTAAGTTCGCCCTATATTTTTATTTTAATTTCCAGGATAACATTCTGATATAAAAAATAGTTTCGTCCGCGAACGAAAATAGCGATCAGAGCAGAGGGACAGAGAGAGGGAAGCACTCTCTCCCAGAAAGGGCAAAGTTGCTCCTCTCTCTCTGCCTCCACCACTCCGACACGCCCCCTACACCCACACCCCTCCCGCCCCCTCCACCTTCACTCCAACCGAATCTTACTTTTATTTCCCAGATAGACCCATCTCCTTCTCCTCCTCTCCACCGAATTTTCCAATCCCTAATTCATCTCCTCCTTATTCTATCGTTCCATTTCCAATTCTTTTCCCTTTCCTCTTTTCATTTCACTTCTCCTTCTCACCCTCGCGGTGACTAAACAAAAATGAAGAGCAAGCAGCAATTTTAGCCGTCTCCTAGGCCCGCGCTCGCCTTCTATTTGTCCTACACATACCGCGGCGTGCGCACAAGCAAACAGAAGAGATGAAGAGAGAGAAATTGGCGCTCGTGAGTAGAAGGGGAATTCACCGCTCTCTTTCTCTATCGGGCGCGTGCGGAGTTTCTTTCGACCCGCCTCACGTCCTGTTAGACGCGTGAAACTTTGTCACTTCTACCGCTGCCCCTTCCTTCTTCCCCCCTTTCTTCTCCCCCTCCTTCTGCTCCCCTCCCCCTTCTCCCCCTTCATACTTCCCCCTCCCCTTCCTTATTCTCCCCTTCCCCTTAATTCTTCCCCTCTCCCGCTTCCTTCTTTCTCCCCCTTCCTTCTTCCCTCCCCTTCCCTCTTCCATCCCCTTTTTTCTTCCTCCCCCTTCCTTCTTCCATCCCCCTTTTCCTTCTTCCTTCCCCGCTCTCCCTTCCCTCTTCCCATCCGCTTCCCCTCTTCCCCTTTACACCGTAGCTCAACCCTTTCTCTCCTCCGAGCCTCCGAAGGGATTCGCAATCACTGCCCTCAATTTAGTTTCACTTTGTTTCCTTCATTTCCGTTTATTAAAATCCCTCCAACTTAGCTTGATCGGTTTTTACGTCTTATCTCATTTTCCTATATTGAAGCCGGACGCTAGGTAATGCGGAGTATAATCGAATCGATGAAACAATCGAATCAAATCTGGTCACCGTAAAATACGTACTTAATTATTTAAACGATGATTTTTCAATGGTTTCCGATTGTTCAACATTCCAAATTTGGAATTTAAGGATTGTATTGGGTCAAATGGAAACAAACAGGAAATCACGCTTTAAAATATGCTGGAAAATTTCTGTTACACTTGGCATTAATTATTCACCTCCGAACGAGACCAAAGTTTAAAATTATATGACGTTTGCAGTCTCACATATGTTAAATTTTAAGAAAATTAAACCCATAATTTGCGAAAATAAATCAAAGCCGAATTACGAAGTACAATATCCTTCTTTCGTCTCCGTTCCCTCGTTCATTAAGTCGGTCCATAAATTCGATTGCACAAAGTTTACCGCTACTGGTAGCAAAAATCTTCCGGCAGATGTTGGAAAAGGGTATGTAAGTAGAAATTATTGCGAAATATTTCCCCGTGGAATTGCAAGATTACGTTTTGTTGCCCAATCTTCAAAGAAAAACATAATGAAAAAATCCCTTACCTTCCAGAGGCCAGTTATTACGCCATTCGTGAAATGATTTTCTACAAAATTAAAAATAAATCTGCATCGATATCCCTTTCACATAACATCGAAAGAAAATAAATTTAACGTTTTTTTGAATTAGCGATCAGTCTCTCTTTATCAAATCCTCTCTCTATCTATCTGCGTCGTCCATATGCAAACACACACACACACGTCCTCGCCCACTCACACACGCACACTGCGCCCCTCCTTTTGATCTCATCATCTTTATCGCTTCGCCCTTTACCTTTCTCCTGCAAGAGAAATCGTGGAAACCCAGCTGTCCCTCGAGAAATGGAGTGAGAGGAAGAGAGAGGGAGAGAGCGGTTTGGGAATTTGCGGGGAAAAGGAGATCGTCGCCGACTGAATTAGCCCCTCTCTGCCCCCAATCTCCCTCTCCCCCTCCACCCCATTCTTTCCCTCATCCCCTTCTTCTCCCTCTCTCCCTTCTCCTCTCTCTCTACCCCCACTCTCCCTCTCCACCTCCACCCCTTTCTTTCCCTCCTCCCTTTCTCCCCCATATATCCCTTCTCTCACTCTACCCCCACTCTCCGTCTCCCCCTCCACCCCTTTCTTTCTCTCCTCCCCTTTAACTCCCTCTCTCCTTTATCCTCTCTCTACCCCACTCTCCCTCTCACTCTCCACTCCTCTTTCCCTCCTCCCCCTACTCCCCCATCTCTCCCTTCTCTCCATCTACCTCTACACTCCCTCCTTCCCTACTCCCCTTTCTCTCCTTTCTCTCCTTCTCCTCCCACTATCCTTCTCTCCCTACTCTCCCTCATCCCTTTCTCCTCCCTCTCTCCTTTAAAATTCCAGCACTCTACATTCCCTCGCCCTCCTCCGATCCAACAGGACCACGCCCTCCCCCTCCCCTACCCACCTACTTTTACAAATCTCCCCTCCTTCCGGTACTCTTTCCCCTCTGCTGCCATCGCATTCATCATCTTCTGCTACCCTTCAAAGGGGTTCGAAGTCTCGGTCGGGAGGTCAGGAGAGCGCGAAGGCGGTGGCTGAGGGATTCTGGAGGGGACGAGAAGAAGTGGAGGGGACGAGATGAAGTAGAGGGGACGAGAAGAAGTGGAGGGGACTAAAAGAAGTGGAGGAGCGAATGTGGAGAGAGAGAAACGAAGGGGAATGGATCGAAGGGGAATAGTATTTCCTCCCCGCGGGGAGCGGATGTAGTCGTTACTGGAGCGGAGTGAGGGACAAGTAGCAGTGGGAATTGAGAGCTCGTTCTTTCGGTCAATAGAATTTCCACGTGAGTGAGGGAGACGAGAGAATGAGAGGGGCTCGTGAAAGGGTTATTTGCGGGGTCGCGAGGCTTTGATAGTAAAGGATCAGGCGGCTCGTGAAAGCGTCGGGACAGCGGGGCGAGTTGGATAAGGTGAGGTGGAAGTGGACTCCTTGTCTCCTACTCTAGGATAACCGTTGAGCGGTAGCGCCGATGACTTCGTAATGTTCACACCTGGAAAGAAAAATTGCTTGAAATATAAACAAACACGCTCATGTGTGTGAGTGTGTGTGTGTGTGTGTGTCATGAAATGAAGAAGATTGCGCAGAACAGCTGTATTCTATATCTCTCTTATTAACAAAGTTTCTCACCTAAACTGAAGTTCTCGCGCGCTGCACAGCAGTGTCAGCGAGCACACACAAATACACAGAAACTCACGAACAACTTGCTGGGTCAGAAATTGATCGCGAAAGAAACCTGAAGCCTCTAGCTGAATAGGTTTCTATCTACACCCAGCGCTGAGATTTTATTAAATATTATGGGAAGATTTACATTAAATTACTTTGCGCTTTCGCCCAAATAAAAGTCTTAGAAACACATTACCGATTTGGAAATCATAACCTGTTACTTATATTAGCTGCTAACCGCTTTATTCCTATTAGCACTAAAGACGAATTTTTTCTAGTTGAACCGGATCGCTCATTGCGTTCTGTATTGATGATTAGTCCGGATATAGATCAATCGACGTTCACGATTGAGCGCCATTCTTCCTCGACACGCATCCACATGGGATTCGATCAAGAATTCTCCAATGGAGGCTAGGCTCAAGTATATATCGCTCTTCCCCATTCAAGAATATATGAAAATAAAATATCACATTCCTAACACTTCTATTACTGAAGCACTCGTTCGATTACTATGCCCCCTAATAACACATTTAACTAATCAATTAAAAACTGATAACAGATTCATACGATACCATTCAAATTCTATCTTATGAAAAGATAGGATATGGACATTTCAAGAGATACATCTACTGCTTTCCCAAAAAGATACCAAATTGAATTTCGAGATTATTGAGTGATACGAAATGCAGCTAAATTGGTTTCGGTTTTTTTATTTCCTTCTAAATACACACTGTGAAATAATGCAAACAAATTTCGTCCGAAATCAACCAAACGATTTTTAAAATTCATTTCGTTGAGCAGTTTTATTGCTGGGTTACATCGTTGGCTTTTTCTTCTTTCCATAGTCAACGTATGATCGTTTATAAAAGTAACAATTTGCTTTAGAAAACTCCGAATTTGTAAGAAAAACAAGGCAAAATATTATTTCGAAAAATTCACTTCTGTGTAACGATACCTATCATATACTATATATATTTCTCTGCATCGTGCTCTTTTCGTCATGCTGGAAAAAGACCAGGACGGCTGAGAAGAACAGACCGAACGGAAAACCTTTTTTCACAAAAAGTTACAGTTGGCAGAGTCTAACGAGTTGAGCGACATTTGACGGCTAAGAAAGGGGAGATACTATATTTTGGTGGAAGTGAGTGTCGGGCGGGGAGATGAAGGAATAGTAGGGGAGGATGAGGGCGCGTGGGAGATGGTAAGGAGGGGGAGGAGGTTTTCCGGGGGGAATGGAAGAGGGGTGCTGGAGGGAGGAGGAGGAGGAGGAGGGGAGTGAGGTCCTACCTGAGGTACGGGCGAGCCAAGCAGTTGCCCGGGGCGCCAAAGTTTTAGGGGCGCTTACCTGACCATGTATCTATACAGTACTTGCAAGTGAACACATTTTGGATACTAATTTATATCGACGAATAGCCTAGAATCTAGATGGCATTTCTTTTAATTCTTCACTGTCAATAATTTTTGCAAAGCGATGAATAAATAAACATGTCTGTTCTTTGTAAATATCTCAATAAACTTTAGCGTAGGGGGGCGTAGGAATCTGTTTCTCTCGGGGCACCAAGATACCTTGGGCCGCACCTGGTTGAGGATTTCGAATCCAGATGGTTTCTTAGATATCCCAAAAGATAAGGTATTCAAGAAGTGGGAATCTAGATGAGATTCGTACTACTGTTCATTATCAATGATTTTACGGAGCATTAAATAAATTAACAAGTTCTTTTAAAAACATAGTAAAAATAATTTACGGAAGGGCGAGCGGGAGTGGTTTCTGGCCCGGGGCGCCAAAATACCTGGGACCGCCTCTGGGCGGAGGGGTACTAGGAGGGGAAGAGTGCCGGAGAAAAGGAGTGCTGGCGAGGAGAGGTGTCGGAGGAGGGGGGTTGCTAGGAAGGCGATCGGAAGGGGAGAGTGTGAACTCTGCGCACGAGCGTGTATATACAGGGTGGCTGCGTGCGTGTGCGGCCCTTCTTTCGCCACATCGGCCTCGATCCCAGACAACCCGCCACTCCCCTCCTACAGCGAATATCTTCGAGTCTCCCACCCTCCTCCATGCCACTCCCACTCTTTTCCACCCCTAACGCTCTTCGTCGCTCGCCTCCTGTTCTCAGACGCCCTCCTCCGCCTTTCCTCCCTCCCCCAGTCAAACCCAGTCAAAGCACCTCTTTTCACCACCTTTTCCTCCCATTCCCTCCCTCCCTCCGCCAAAGCACCCCTTTTCACCTTCCTCTCTTCCCATTCCCTCCCTCACCCATTTCTTCCGCACCCACTCTCTCCGCTAATCTCGAGCATATCCCGCACGTGTTGTGGCCATGTCGTGCGGTCCTTCCCTCGGCTGGGCTCCTGTCCACCCCCCGCCCATCCTCCCCGAGAGAAATACCTCACGACACGCGGGTGGTATGGAAAAGGAGGGAGCGGACCTTGCGTGATGAGAAAAAGCGGGAGAAGGGGGATTAAGGGTAAGGGAATGGGCGGGCGAGGCAAAGGGTGGGAAAAGGAAAAGGCGAGATAAAAAAGTCTCGGGTCGAAGAGGGAAGGAGATGGAGGGAAACAGACGGAGAGAGAGAGATATATATAAGAGATTAACAGTTTGCGAGCAAAGGATGGAAATATGAGCGATGGAGGTGAGAAGGGGAGGATGAAAGTGTAAAGGGAAGAGAGAGGAGTGGGAAGGAGAAAAGAGGAGTTGGAAGGGGAAAAGAGGAGTGGGAAGGGGAAAAGAGGAGTGGGAAGGGGAAAAGAGGAGTGGGAAGGGGAAAAAAGGAATGGGAAGGGGAAATGAGGAGTGGGAAGGGGGAAAAGAGGAGTGGGAAGGGGAAAAAAGGAGTGGGAAAGGGAGAGAGTAGGAGTTCGAGGCAAAGATGTATGGCCGTAAGAAACTAATTGAGAGACGAGAGAGGGAGGAGGATAAAGGGAGTGGTTAGGTGGGTAGTGGGGTATGGTTGGAAGATGAGAAAAGGGAGAGAGAGAGAGGGGAGGAGAGAGAAAGGTCGGCTCGCTGAGCAAGGGTGAGTTATGAAAGGCGCGTGTTTTATGTTGATTAATCGCTTGAGGATGAGCCACTTTATTAATCATTATGATGTAAATTAAGGCAACTGGATTGGTTCATGGGAAGAAAAACGCACAAAAAATGCACATTTATTTGCATGCTTGGGAGATCTACTTGGGCGCGAAAATAGGGGAGCGATGACTATTTATCTACAGGGCGAAAAAATGCACATATATGACGACGGAGAGCGATTGACGGAATAAACGAACGAGCGCCATGTCAGTGTATGGCGGATAGAGTAGGAGCAGTGTATGATTAGGAGGAGGCTAGTGTTGGATTAGGTGGGAGAGGGTAGAGTTAGCGGGAGGCTAGGGTAGATTTAGGGAGAGGCTATGATAAGATTAGGGGGAGGTTAATGTAGGGCTAAATGGAGGCTAGTGTACGGTTGAGAGGAGGCTAGTGTAGGGCTAAGGGGAGGCAATGGTAGGGTTAGGAGGAGGCTAGTGTAGGGTTAGGGGGAGGCTAGTGTAAGGTTAGGAGGAGGCTAGGGTGGAGATATTGGGAGTCGACGGTTGGGTTGATGGTAGTCGAGGTGAGGGCCGGCGCGACCGAGGGTGCAGAACGCGCATTTTCACAAGGCGGCAGATTTTCGGGGGCAATGTTCTTTCTTAGGAACATTAATCGAATTGAGGGAAACGCACGGGAACGGCGTTCCTCTTGATACAAAATGAAATTCATTGCGTACCGATGGTTAATAAAAGCGGATAAGAATGCTCCGGTTGTTAAAATATTTCAGAGTCGTTTTCTCGCGTAAGAATTTGGCATGTTACATTGAAAATTAAATCCTTGAGCACGGTCGCCTATTTTACAAAGGAGATCCAGGTCGCTGGCTGTCAAACACCCAGTCCTTTCTTAGATATTTTTGAATGGATTTAACTTCCAGGACAATGTACCTGTTATTGTAAAATTGATATAAGTATATAATAAACATAAAAAGAAGGAAAAACCGATGTATTTCTTTGTCCACCTATTTCTCCAGCGTGATTTTCATGAGTGTTATTTTTTATTTATTTGCGTACTTATGCTTTTTATTTATATATTTTTTCTAAACTGAATCAGAAAAAACAATGTATATTATGTAAAAAAATACCAACCAATTATGTGGATTCAAAGAATAATAAATAAAACTGACAATTGATTTACATATGTATTTAATATAAAAAAATTTACGCAAGCACGGTCGGTGGGTGTAATGCACCCAGAGCTCTGACAAACATTTTTTTTTATTGTTCAAAAGTTGAAATTGCGCTAAAATCCATCACATATCCCTCAGAACATTTCAAAACTCAGCTACAAATTGAATGAAGTTAATCAGCACTTCGGATAAGAAAAATATAGGCATTTAAAAATGCTCTGGGTGTGACACTGGGAAACAAATTAGTTGCGACATACTGGCGCAGCTAGGAATTAAGTTGTTCACATAAAATGCATAGTAGATGCACCACACCATATGGATCCCTGATGTTTGACTGCTAGCTCTGTCTTTACCAAGACTCTACCATTCTCTTGAGTGGTGCTAAGCTCAATTCAAGTCTCTCACACTATTGTGAAATAAGCAGTTTGAAAGTGCTCGTAGATATAGTGTATTTATATGATTTTTTGTAAAATTCATGGTGCATATTGCATAACTACCTACCGGTAGTTGATCGTGGCAGTTATTTACTTCCTCGGACTTTTTCTGTGATCAGCGATCTATATGATCCATATCCTAGCAGTTACATCGGCCATACTAGAAGAACGCATAGTAGGAAAGTGTGGGCGAGTGTCTCAAATTCTGTAATTTTTGCTCTGTTTAGGGGTTCATTCATCATATTAGAAAACAACTATTGATTATATAGCAATGATTTGAATTGAAGATATCTATTTACTCATGCATTGTCACAGTACTTGTCTTAACTTTCAACGAAAAACTTGGGACATTTTATGCTCAAGTTCTATTACCAAAGGTGCGTAGTTACATTGAGCTGAGGCTTTGGTATAATAAAAGTGGAAATTAGGCATCTTAGGGCGGTTTATCTAGCGCTAAAATATAATCATATACACGGTTTTATCTGAGATTGAGATAACTTTTACCCTTTTAAATATACACCGAGCCCTTAAAGTTAGTCCTCAAGATGTTTTAAAGGAATTACACAAAATAAATAAGAAAATTGCTGTTACTAATATATTTGTTGATGCGTTTTAGGGTCAATACACACACAAGAAATCCAATTTATTCTCCAATCTTAATGTTGCAAAGAATTTAAAATTTAGAATTAGATTCGGTGGATACCTAAGAAAATATTTAAAGAGAAAAGACGCCACCAAAGTTTTATATTGAATCTGCGTATCAGTTAACTTTTATAGTTATAATTACGTTGCAAAGGTGTTTTTAATTGTTTCGTATGGAAGATGTGCCATTAAGTTTTTGAAGATGTTTAATATCTCAATGAATTTTCTCCTTACTGATGTCGCAATAGAAACAACAACAGATATATCGGTTTTATTTTTCATCACATGTTTTACACAAGTTAATAATTGCGAATCTATAAAATCAAATAAAATTTGTAAAATCAATTTACAAATCTGTCAATCTTAAAACAATACTTTTAAAAATGTTCGATTTCAGGGTGCATAATTTCAGACGGCAGGCGACGACTGTCCGGAGCAGAGTATAGGAAAAGAAAAGCAGCTAAAGTGAGGGAATTAAATAAAGAAGTAGACAATTGAAAATTTTTTAAAAAGTGAAAATACTCAACATTTAGAGTGTGGAAGGCAATAACTATAAACAGAGTTCGGAGTGCACAGAATTGGTTTTTGCCCCCCTTTTGAAAGAGAAACCAAGCCATAAAAATGATTCCACATTAACATGTTTTCATACTGAAAGTGAAATTTCGGGAAATCTAAGTGATCCGGGAATGTTGACGGAGGTAATCAGTGGTTCGCTAAAATTGACATTTATTCGTAAAGGACCTGTTAAAACGCTTGGTGAAAATTCCATAGTCCATATTCCCCCAAGATAGTTCTGGTGGACGGTTTACGAAGGGAGACTATCAGCGTCGTCTCTGCAATGGAAAAGTAACATATAGAACATGACTTGTATATTCCGTTAGTAAAACCTGTATTGGTTTTGTGGTAGACTTTTCACTTCCAATAGGATTGCACTAACGAATGAAGGTTATATCGACTGGAGACATATATCGGTATACCTGAGCCAGCACGTGAAATATAGTTCTCATCTCGACGCGTACCATCAGTGGGTGGAATTTTCGCGAAGACTGAAGTCTGAGAATTCAATAGAGAGCAGTCAACAGCGCATCCTAAATGCTGAAAGTAGGCACTGGAAAAGCGTTCTTGAGCGCCTCATTGCTGTCGTTCATTTCTTAGGACAACAATGTTTACCTTTTCGGGGAACATTTGGCCAACTCTATACCCACAACAATGGAAATTATTTGAAACTTGTTGAACTTGTAGCTAAATTTTACAGTGTAATGTCGGAACATCTCATGCTTATAGCTAGAAGTAATATGCAGCAACACTTCCTTGGGAAAGACATTCAAAATGAGCTCATCAGCCTACTGTCTGGGAAAATTAAAAATAAAATACTGAGCATGGTTAAAAAAGCGAAGTACTACAGTATAATTGATGACTGCACTCCAGATGCTAGCCATGATGACAATAATTTTTACTTTGTTACGACTGAAAGTAATAGCGATGGAAACATTAATCCCGAAGTTTGGGAACATTTTCTTGGTTTTGTCCTTCTTTCACAACTGTAGCTGAACTCAATGACGTTTTGATTAAAATCCTTAGTGAATTGAATTTGGATATTGAGAACATGAGAGTACAAAGATATCGTATCGTAACAGCTCAAACATGAAGGGAAAATATTTTGGTGTTCAAAAGCGCATTCCTCATAAAAATCCAAGAGCTTTGTACGTTCCGTGCAGCTGTCATTCCCTCAACGTAGTGGTAAATGATGCTGTGATGGTATCCAGAGATGCGGTTTTATTTTTTGGAATCGTACGGAATTTGTTCATTTTCTTTCCTGCATCTACACGCCGATGGGACGTTTTAAAGAAGCATGTCACCAGTTTAACACTTATAGGTACCTCTCTGTGAGACAAGATGGGCAAGTCGAATTGATGAAAACGACCAATACGAAATTTATGATGCTTTACTTGACCTTATAAAGGATGAGACAACGGCTAGAATTACAGGACAAGAGGCGGAAATACTTGCTCGGAAGCTTTGTAAATTCAATTTTTTGTGTTCCCTTGTTGTTTGGCACAATATTCTTCAGCATATTAATATCGTCAGCAAAAGGTTTCAGACACCACAGTTTGATCTACCAGCTTACATAGATGCACTAGACGGTGTGCTAAATTACAAGCAGAGTTACAGATCCGACGAAGGATTTTCCAGTGTAATGGTCGATGCTAAGATATTGGCAAAAGAAATGGGAAGAGTCGAAAATGGTAACCAAATTTTCAAATGTACAACCACGGAACCGAAGAAATAGACATCTTTGTGAATCTTAAGATAAATCCATCAGAGATCCAGAGCTGCGATACAAAGCTGATATTTTCTACCGCGTACTAGATGCAGTCATCAATTCAATACAGGAGAGATTTCATCAAGCGAAACATCACAGTTGGTATTTTAATTTTTTGTAAATATTAATACACTTATAGATGTGCCATCAAATGTCCTGTAAAAACCTTGCCACGATCTTCAAGACATTCTCACAGATGAAAACACTCAATCAAAATATATTGAGGTAGTTGAGCTCAATGACTAGATCAGAGTTTTGTTACAAATAATCAAGAAAGATAGTTCTCCATTGAGTGTATTGAAATATATCACCGAAAATGACTTGGCGCCGAATCTAGCAATTGCATCGAGAATTGTGTCCAAAATGTGTCAGTAAACTGCACGTACCTCCTAGTTGGTAGGACACGGGCAACGGAATGTTGGCTCACAAGGTAGTCTCTAGAGTAGAGATCCTAGCTTGTGTAGAATAGCGTAAGCATACCTGGAGTAATACTGGGTGTTGGTTACGCTTGTAGCATGACGGCTAAATTGTGCCAAAACTGAACGGTATTGTGCCCTTACCGTTAGTAGGGAATGCTGCATGTGGCACGGGTACAGTATAGGCTGGTAACCTTGCTTACCCTATTTTTAACATTACTACAATGTGCTATAAGAATGCCTCGGACGACCGAAACCATGATGGGCGGCGTAGGTCGAAGCAGGATGGCCCATCTGATGATGACCCGGTATGGAAGATTGCAACATGGAATGTAAGAGGTTTGTTTGGGAAAGAGAGTGAATTGATAAATGAAATGGATAAAAGGAGGATAGATGTTTTATGTGTGAGTGAAACTAAGCGTAAAGGGAGGGAGGTGATAGAAATGAATAACGGTAGTTTGGCCTTTTGGTCTGGAGTAGATGAATGCGTGCACGGTAGTCAAAGTGTGGGATTGATACTGACTGGAAGGGCTAAGATGCATGTGAGAAAGTATGAATTAGTGTCACCAAGGCTGTTGTGGGTGCGGATGAAAGTGGATGTGCGCAGGATTATGCTTGTTACATGTTATGCTCCGGTTGACGGTGAGTATGAATATGATTAGAATAAATTTTGGGAAGAATTGAGAGATATTTTGAGTGAGTGTGAACTAGGAGAAAGAGTAATTATGCTCGGAGATATGAATGGATGGGTGGGAGTAAAACTAGAAGGCACGGAAAAAGTCCTTGGACCATTTGGTGACCCAAGAGTGAATGATAATGGTGAAAGCTTGGTGAATGTATGCATGGAAATGGGATTGTTTGTCTCGAACACATGGTTCAAGCACAAGTCAATCCATTTGTATGCATGGACAAGAGGGGAAGCGAAGAGTGTGATAGATTTTGTTGTGTATGATATACGGTTGAGGAAGCTTGTGAAGGATACGAGAGTTGTCAGAGGTGCGGAATGTGGATAAGACCACTATTTAGTGATCTCTAGAGTAGATCTGGGGAGAAAATGGATTGTGAGAAAGAGGAAAAAGGAGAAGGTAACTAGAGTAAAAATGGAAAGATTGCAAGAGCAAATGAATAGGTGGGAATATGAAAGTGTGCTAAAAGAAAGGCTGATGACCGAAGAGAGTGAACAGAAGGAGAAAATGAGAGAAGAGAATGTGGAGAAGGCTTGGAACAGATTGAAAGGTATTATCTTGCAGTGTGCTACTAAGGTGTGTGGGACTGCAGTTGTTGGAAGAATGAGAGGTGATGCATGGTGGAGTGGGAGAGTTAAAGTGGCAGTGAATGAGAAAAAGGAGGCATATGTGAGAATGATTGCTGCTAAGAATGAAAATGAGCGAAAGGCACTGTATGAAATGTATAAAGAGAAAAGGAGAGCTGCAAAAAATATTGTGAAAGAGAGTAAAGAACAATTGCGGATGAATGAAGCTGAGAAAATGCAGAATGATTTTGAGGGGAATTAGAAGTTGTTCTGATATGGTGTGGAATGAGAGTGATGTAAGGGAGTGTTGGAAAAAGTATTTTGAAGAGTTGTATGGAAATGTTGAGAATGGGTCTAAAAATCCGAGTGAATCTGTTGGAGTGAATATTAATGAATATGAGGGGATTAGTAAGAACGAGGTAGTTAAAGCAGTGATTATGTTGAAAAATGGAAAAGCTGCAGGTGCGAATGGCATAACGGGAGAGATGTTGAAGTATGCAGGTGATTTTCTTATGTGCTGGATGTGGGATCTGTACAATCTGTGTGCAAGGAGTTCGAGAGTGCCTGCTGAATGGAAGGATGGTGTAATTGTACCGTTCTACAAGGGTAAGGGAGATAGGACTGAATGTAAGAATTATAGAGCGATTAGTTTGCTGAGTATAACTGGAAAGGTGTATGGGAAAGTTTTGATTGAAAGATTACAAAAGTTAACTATGAATAAAATGTGAGGAGTGCAATGTGGCTTCATGCCTGAAAGGGGTTGCACCGACCAAATATTTGCCCTACAGCAAGTGGTTGAGAAGTGCATGGATGTAAGAAAGAAAGTGTACTGTACATTTGTTGATCTAGAGAAAGCATATGACAGAGTGAATCGTAATGAATTGTGGAATGTTCTGAGCGAGTATGGAGTGAATGGTTGGTTGCTGAATGCTATAAAGGTAGTGTATACTGGAAGTAGGGCATGCGTAAGGGTGAATGGCATGATGAGTGATTGGTTTAGAGTTGAGCAAGGTGTACGACAAGGATGTGTCATGTCCCCTTGGTTATTTAATGTGTTCATTGATAAATGTATGAGACAGGCATGTATGGATATGGTGGGTGTTAAGGTTGGTGGAGAGAATGTTAGTGTACTTTTGTATGCTGATGATGCTGTGTTAATGGCTGAGAACCCAGGAGAATTGCAGAGAATGTTAGATAGTCTGCATGAAACGACTGTGAGAATGGACTTAAGGATAAATGTGGCCAAAACCAAGGTAGTTGTGTTCGATCGGGAGAATGAGGTGAACAACTGTCAATTTAGCATAAATGGTGGAACCAAGCAGATATATGAAGGAAGAGTGAATGGCGAGAGAGGGAGAGGCAGACCGTGCAAGACTTGGTTGGATGTGGTTAGTGAGACTCTGAGAAAAAGGGATGTGAGACGTATGAGGAATAAGAGGAAATGTGTGACTCAGTGTATGAGTGTAAGTGAAGCAAAAGAAGTGTGCAAGGATAGAAGTGTGTGGAGGAAGCATGTGGTGATGGGTTGGTAATTGGCAGACCAATGGCATGGCTTACCCCGCAAGGGAAAGCGTCAAGGTGTGTTGTTGTTGTTTGCATCGAAAATTTTATTGTGCATTCCTAATACAGTAGCTAGTGGTGAACGAAGTTTTTCAAAACTTCAGTAAATTAAAACTTACTTAAGATCAACAATGACCGAATCACGCTTGGTTGGGTTGGCAATACTTTAAATTGAACATGAGTTCGATCAGCAGTTGGACATATCAAATCTCGTTCGAGATTTTGCTTCCCACAAGGCACTGGAAGTACCACTTCACTAGTGGACAGCAATCTGCAGAGATGCATGCTTCTTCATTGATAAAAGGTAAAATTTAAAATATAGCTTTATATTGCATGTTTACCGATTTATATAAATTAATAGTATTATTTACAAACATATTTCTACGATAGCAAGGGAGGTTGCGGAAAGGGGCGGCAAAAAACCATTTGCACAGGGCGGCAAAACTCCTAGCGCCGGCCGTGGTGGAGGTTAATAAAGGGAGGGGGTGAAGGTAGGGTTCGTGGGAGCAAGGGTGGGGTAAAGGTAGGGTGACCAGATGTCCCGAAAATTCCGGGAAAGTCCCGGATTTTGACTTAGCGTCCCGTTGTCCCGATAAAGTTCTTCGTGACGCCCATATGTCCCGGATTTTTTGTTTCTGCCTTACAAAATCTCCTCGCCACAAAAGCTTCATAAATGTGTTCAATCGGGATCACATTATATTGGAAAATAGAAAACATTGCTTATAAAATGTTCTTAAGATCGGTAGTATTCCTATTTTTCGGCCTAGAAATTCAAGAAATTGTGTGGCTTTTGGTTTGTTTTTCAGGCAAATAATGCACATGTAGAAAGAATGTTTGAAAGAATAAATTTTGTTTGATCTGACAAACAAAATAGCCTTCACGTTAAAACAGTCAATACCATTTTATTGTGTGTGTTTAAATTAAACATGAATTTTCAAGTTATTTCCGATAATTAAAAATAATTAAAATTTGAATGAGACAGGCAGGCTTAGTTTAAAAAACTAACGAAATATTATATAAATTTATATAAAACAAAATAGAGGTCATAGAGTGTTATTTATCTTCTATGCTATTTCTCGCTATATTATAAAATAGTAATGATCATCATGATGCATAACGCTCTAATTTTGTGAATGGTTCGATTATAAATTAACTTAGAAGCCAAATATTCATCAGAATTTCAGTTTTAATGAATCTCGACGTTATGATTAAAAATAATTTCGAATGAGGTCACGGATTTCTCTCCAGAAGATGAACGTTGTTTCCCATGAGATAACACGTAAAAATCACCTTTTTGGTTTGAAAACTTTCATTCTTTTACTCTTTAAAATAACTTAAAATTAAGTTATTGACACAAAATTTACGTTGAAGCACGCCAAAATAAATTTGGATTCTTATTCATACCATTAGATACTCAATCTCATGCGGATTTCCACATATTTTGAATTTATACTCAAGTTTTGGTAAGTTTTTTAACATTTCAATACTAAGGATTCATTGTTACGGGTATTGGTGTCCCCGGTAATTTCAGCGTATATGTACTTATATAAAGTCTTAAATCCCGAAAATATGATTAGAACTTGCTCGGAATGGACGAATATATGAATTAAATGCAAATAAATCGGTCGCAGTATTCACGTTATTTATATTTTTTCTCTATATTACTAAAATCCTATTTCTGGTTTCTCTCCTCTCGTTCTAAATCACATTTATGTGATGTCTTTAGTGAATCTAAGTAGGTTTCGCAGGTTTTTCACACACCCCTTCTTGTGTGGGTGTTATCCTGCAGTGAAGTTTTTTTACATTATTCAGCAGTCCATATTTTTCCCCACAAAATCACATCTTTTCTTTTCAAATACTTGTATTTTTATTGTTACCTGTATTTACATTGTTAATGATTTACGTATTACTTTATGTTTCATGACGAGGAGTTAGGCGGAAGATGGGGCATCCTAGTCTCAATCTCGCCCCAAATAAAGACCAAATAAATCAATCAATCGATCTCTCTGTTTATGCTCTATAATTCAGCCATTTTTAATCTACGCGAATTTCACCTCTCATTTTCATGCAGTTATTCAACTAATGTTCTAAATGTGTTATTTAACACCAAACATACATCCATAAAAAATATATCCATTATACTCACGTCACGTGAGGGTGTAAAAATACAAATAACTGGTAATGATAATAGAGCAGAAAATCAAATAATTAAAAATGTAGTTTATGATGAAGCTGGAGCAGACTGGCAAGTTTTTCCGGCCCGGCAAATTTTTACCTTTAGTTTACCTTTAGTGAGGCCCCTTTTTCGACGAGGTCCAATTTGCGAGGCCTTCTTTTAGATGAGGTCGTCAGCGCCTCATGCGCCTGTGCATAAATCCGTCTCTGGAAATACGTCCAAGACTAAAACTGAACGATAATTTTGCGAGAAATATGGGAGACTGGTGGATGATGCATACAGCTCATATGGAGAAGGGGTGAAATTTTCAAGAACATCCCCACGATGATTTGTTAATTCTTCCCAATAAGCTTACCGAAACTGTGATTATCGAGTGAAGAATCAAATACGTGAGAAGCCGAAACTCGTGAGAATTAATCCGGGAGAACGTGCGCGACTGAACAAAAAATACTCGAAGGGAAAATATAAGCGTTTATCATTTGAATCATCTGCCTTATTTGAGCTTAATCCACACTTCGACTCTCCATTATAGATATAAACTGTTTTGTCATTCTTACGACCAGTTGCTTATAAGTAATTACGTGTGTATTATTTTCGTTTTTGATTCAGCGCGAATAACGTGAACTTACAACTTCTTCTACAGAGCTGCTTCATTTTCGAACTGAGAGACCGGCCCACCGGGAATACTCCCTGTGGCCCGGCGGCCCAGTCCGCTCCTGTAATCAAGTGTTAAATTAAATGTCATTTAAAATTATCATTTTTGTTTATTTGTTATAGGAAACCAGATGTATATTCCGTGTAAAATATCCACATTCAATTTATACCAAATTCAAAACATATTCACTTGAAACTAATCTAAATCCAATTGGTACATGGTAGGAACGAAGAAACAGCGAGCAAAGGGGTTGGCGGGCGTCACTATATATATATATATATAGCAGTCAGGTAGCGTGAATGCCTGACAAAGCAGAGGTCTATGGTTCGAATACCGAAACTGCTAAATTTATCTCCAGAATGTTTTAATTTTTTGCATTTTGTTAGTGGAAAATTTTATCATTTATTCTATATTTTGGTTTCGGTTGAACTTTCTGCGATGCTACAATAATTTTTCCCTCAAGAGAACTGTTTAGGTTACATGTGTCTCTAAGCAGTGGCGTATCCAGGAATTTTTCAAGGGGGGAGGGGGGGGGGGTTATCAGCCTCATCACTATCATCTCCACTGAACCTTTTTTAAAGATTCAACAAAATATGTTGCATAAGTAGATAATGACACCATAGATTGATCGTATTTACGTATAATAAAGCAATAGATATGATATAACATGCAAATCCATCTACTTTTGCGTTCTTAGTCGATTTACGTAAGCTATAGAATGAGATTCTTATTTTGGCAATGTCTTGATTTTGTATTTTTTAAATATTTTAATCATAGTTTTAAAAAGTTCCTTCGTGTCAGTCATTCCTGTGTTACACGAGTTGAGAAAATCGTTTTGGGATTAGATTTCTGCCTAATGGGCCTACCAAAACTTTATCATTCCGAACACAAGGTATGAGAAATTTAATCCTAAAAAATGACTACTCTCTCTGGAATTTCATGAGATACACGTATGGACAAAGTGAAAACATACAAGAAATTGTTTATGAAGGAGAAGTAAAAATTGAGAGGGAAAGTTAAGAATAAACTACAGTTTTTTAAGATCATCCTATTGACCTGCTGTGTTACACGAATAAGCGCTGTCTCCCCACTCTTGTGTTACGTCAATTGTCGTAACATTGTATTCAATATAACGCGCTAATTTTTCATAAAGTAGAAAAAAATAACGATTCTATGTTTAGCGATTTAATTTAAGAAAATGCTTAGATAAATGATGCGCGGCGCGACATGTTGGTATTGAAATAAAATAAAGTCACTAACTTGTAAAGCATGATTGCAGAACCTGGCAAACATTGTCATCTCTTGCTTTAACTCGGAATAAAACTTTTCGGGAATTTCATTCTAATAATTACCAATCTCACTAAATTTCACACAGCGGTACATTCGCGGAAATATGTTATATATATATATGTAAAAGTACAAACCTTAAAGGCAACGAGGAGATCCTTCTTCGACCGCTAGCAATGAATGACTGACGAAAAGTGACTGGAAATTATATGGAGTGAGAGTACATGCAGCATCAGAACATGTGAGACCTACAGCTTTCTTCCAAGTTCTCTGTATTTGATGTTTAGTTTTTGCGCTTCTATTTTCTATAATAATCCAAGAGGAGATTAATTAGCCAAAAATACACATACGCGCGCTTTGATTTACAAGCCGGGCAGCAGATGTTTAATGAACTCATATCTTCCGCTTAGGTTGAGCCATGTTCTGTGTTTATGGAGTGGTTGAATAAATTCTTCGTTTATCTCGGTTCATCCTCACAGCACCAAATTTCTTTCTTGAGAAGACACTGAAGTGTCAAGCGTTTTTCCCCCACTAAGTGCCTTTCCCTCCAACCCACATTGCATTTCTTTCTCTCCTAAGCCTTTATGGAAAATAAGATGAAGAGCTGGGTTTTAATAAAGAGAGAAACAACAAGCAGAGCTAAGGCGTTTACATTCAGCAAATAATAACATGGGTCACATTTAAGCCCCGAGAAAAGCCCGAATAGAATCGAGCACTTAGCCCGAGAGAGGCACTCCTCCGGCCACCCTACCTCTCCGTCCGCCGGAGTGCCGTGCACATGGATTCCTTTCTAACGAGACTGCTTCAGTTTTGGATGCTCTGATCGCATATCACATCTTTTAAAGGAAGTTAACTTGTAAGACTCCAAGTAAAACACTAATGATTTTTATTTACTCTTTCCGATGTTCACAATTATCTTGGGGCACCAATATCTTTTCCAGAGGATATTCTAAGTATACGTTGCTCATGGGGGGAGGGGGGGGTTATAACCCCCAAACCCTTCCCCTGGATACGCTACTGGCACTAGAATGGATTAACAAATTACGAATTAGCAAAAACTAGAAAGCTTTAACTTCTCAACACAAGCCCATCGCAACGCCTTAAAATGTAGTCATAATAGCACGTATTAACACTAGAACCGCCGCACTTTTGATCTACCTAGAACAGCCGCAGTGGTCCAAATTGCTGGAGAACGAAAACGCCTTTTAATCACTTATTTTTCACCTTACAGGGATGAAAATTTACTATGCTTCCGCTATGAAGAGACCAAAGAATTTATAATATTTTATCTTAATTTTTATTTATAGAAATATTTTTAAAAACATTTAATGTTTGTTTACATTAATTATAACCCAATTCTGATTATTACTATATTGTAAGTAACTAAAAATAAAAAGAAACCTTTATAAGTTATATTTGAATATAATTTTAACAACAAAGAATTATAAACCAATTATGGAAGCAACACAGCTATAATGGAACATTATTTTTATATGTAGTAAATTATTAAGCACACTTTAACAGCAAAGTGGTAATAGCGGAAAGCCTTATGGGCACGTCTGGTCCGTCCGTCCATCGTAACTTTCATCTGCTAAACCGCTGGACGGATTTTAATTAAATTAGGTATGAGTGATCTTTATTAAAATTTATCGTCCAAATATGACTTTAAACTGAATCCGTCAATAAGCATTTCCACTGGCTCCATCTGAAGTTTTAAGGCTATTAATCTATCATTAACTGTCACTACCTTGCTAATTCTTTCAGCTATCTCTTTTCTCATTAAAATCCCACTCCCCTTTCCTTTTCTCTCCTCCAGAGTAAATAATCTTAAATTCGTCTGAATTTATCTAGCCTTCTCCTTCCCACCGAACTTCACTAAGACCTACTATACCTACATTATTCCTTCTCATTTCCCTTTTTAAGTTCTCTGGTTTACCATCTGAATTTATAGTCTTAACATTCCATGTGCCTATTCTTGATTTATCACTACTTGCTTTCTTCTTATTAATGTTACATTTCCTCTGTGCATCTCCTAGGGTAGTCTCCACCCGGAGATCCGATTGGAGGAATATTTTACCTCCGGAATATTTTACCCCAGAGAGATCCATAGAGGTATTTACAGCTTTTCAGCCTATCATGGGAAATATAATGAGGTAGTTTCCCCTTGCTTTCCTCATGGCAGTGAGTGATTACCCATCTGTAGCTGTACAGATCCGCATGATCACCACCTACAGAGGTACTGTGCAAGCTGCTTCCCTTGTACAGGGGGATGTAAAATCCTCAAGACTACATCTTAATCTGACCCTTCCCCTCCGACTTTTCCGGCTTGAATTGTCCTACCAGGAGAATTATCTCCCGCCGGCATTGCTCTTTGCTTCATAAGAGTACACAAACCCTCCCATCTCTGTAAGGTTATGCAGTCCTTAGGGAGGGATGTAGAATATAATTCACAGGTAATAACACTTATCTCTAACATTTGCTCTGTAGAGGGCAAGAAGCATATCATACATATATAATCCTCACACAATGTCATTGTATGTTT
This sequence comes from Tanypteryx hageni, assembly GCA_028673005.1. NCBI lineage: Eukaryota > Metazoa > Arthropoda > Insecta > Odonata > Petaluridae > Tanypteryx > Tanypteryx hageni. Next base: position 109,328,380 of record CM054117.1, on the reverse strand, counting down.
GCCTCTCTACCTAAATATACAATTTCTAACCTACTGACATTAATGACTCGCTGAACCCCAATGAAGGATGATATAATGTTGAAAACTTTGTTGTCAAGCCTCTTCACCAGTTATGTTGTTTACAGTGTCTGTTCCATAGTCAAAACTACTCCTCCCCGTCATTTTCAGTTCAGAATATCTTTTCGTGAAAGATTTTGAATTTCAGTTCATTCTGACAGTGCCTTCCATCAAAATTCCTCTTTCCTTCAGTTCTACAGTAAGTGCACAGGAAGTAAACTACTTATCCAAAAACATCTTGAGGTTAACAAAAACCTGGAACTCTTTCAGTGATCCACAAAAGTACATCCCAACTGATTCCAAGTTTGGATTGCCCTGTCATTATCTCCTTCCCAGTATATATTTAAGAGTCATAAATAAACCCACTTGAACCTACCACTGCAAAAACTTTAATCCCACACTTGTTTGGCATATTGTTTTAATACAGTCATTCCTTTGAAAGGCAATATAAAGTCATCCATACTGAGGTTCTCTTCCAATTCCACATCTTGGAATCTCTTACTCGGCTCATCAATGAATGATCTGACCTTGAACAAATTGCCATGGCTAGGATTTCCATGTGGTAAAATTTCTGCATTATTATTTACATGAGATAAGTTATCATGCTGCTAAATCTATTTCTTGCCATTGTATCTGCTATTGGTGGAAACCTTGTTTCTGCAGCCCAGTAGTTTTGTATCATGGTATTTTAACTATACCCATCATGTGATGCATTCCAATAAATTGCCTAATTTCCATAATATCTGTATTAATGTATTTGGAACTGAGGTGACATGAATACGGGTTCGTCTGTTTACTAAAGTTAGTCAATATGTTATCACTATAAAATTTCATTAAATACTACAATTTTGCCATGTCAAGTGGGGAATCAAAAAACCTATTTTGTATTCAACACTAAATTCTTCATTATCCTGATATCGCCAATGGGCATCGTAAGGTGTTTTCCCTTTCTCTCTCATGTTTACTTGATCATTTTCCTTCTATTCCTCTTCATCATTATCTAGTACTCGGAACTATCTCTAAAGTATCTCAGTCTATAGTGGTTGAGATGCCTTCCTTGATGTAGTAGGCTTGTCCTCATCAAAAAAACCTGTTCTCCTGTCTCAGAATGCTTTCTTCTGTGACCGAGTCATCATTAGTGTCACAATCAGATTTATCTACATTTTGTACGAAAACTATTTGGTTTTCAATATGATTTTCCTGATTTGATAACGTCTTCAAATTAAGGACCACAATTTATTGTAAAACTATTTAATATATTATATTTTGTATAAATGACATTTTATAATCTTTGAAATTTTAGATTACACTAATAAATGAAACTAATAATGAAGATAGCAGAGTGTGCAATAAATATTGAGATGAATACATACTTCTCAATGGTACCATAAGGAACCATATGATTTCAAGTTGAATTTACAAAGAAAGAAACTGCAAATTATTAAATATTATCTGACATAATATAGTAAACACACCATATTTTTATATTTAGTTTAGATTTAATATTGAAATACGCAAAATGTCAACTAAATTCCTGACAAAGTGAAGGACTGCTAAGAAATATTTTTCACTGTAAGTTCAGGCTTTGATTAAAGGTTCTGCCACCGGATGCCAGCGTATACATAAAAGATTCAGATATTGAAAAGTGAATATCGATATTTGAACAGATTATATCGTCATTTATACGGATATAAAGAGTGATTTTAACATTAAATATGAATATAAATGACATGGTGCAAATTGGCACCACCTGAAATGAAAGGTTTAAATTAACTGGCGTAATTACGATATCCTATAATATCTCGAATATCACTCGAAGGGTACTCAAAATTTACACCAATAGGAAATTCGTAATGAGTGAAAAATCGTTTTGCAGTACATAAAATAAGGATTGGGCAAACCGCCAGATAAATAAGGATGGTACTATACAGAGAAAATCCGCACAACAACACAAAAGATGAAAAATGTATTCGAAAGAAAACACATATATTGGATTTATTAAGCCAATGCAATCGATTTAGCTGAAAAGCTAGCAGCCGACGCACAGTGGCTTAAATTTCGAATCTAGAAGGACAGAATGTCATTTAGCTAATGTCAGAAAAGATGTTTCTTTCTATCACAATGTAAACTTGAATATATGTAGCATCACAATCCATAACAGCTAATCAATTTGGCAACTTTGTATGGAAATGACAGCGTGGCCAACTTGGCACGATAGAACGCAGTAAGTCTTTCGTACTCTCTTATGACATCACGGTTTTAATGACTTCTATGCAAATTGGTTGTGTTCTATATATTGGAGGCTACAAATTAAGGTACGTTACTCTTTCTTTGCCTAAATATTCACGTATTTAGTCATTTATTTTTCATATTTACTGCGTAGATTATCTCACAATAACTATTTGTAAAAAATCACTGTATGTAATGTTTGAAGAGGCCTGCAAAAAATCCCTATAAGATCCCGCCATTTTATTTAGTTGCATTTATAAATTGGTTCCTATTGATCACTAAATAATGAAATTCAGGTGCCACAATCTGCCACCTCATGCGTTATTCTATTATTTTAGACACCTATTCAATTTCTAAAAGAGTCATATTTGAGGTTCAGCGAAACGAGATTCATTTTCAGTGTTCCGAACTCTCTCTTGACGGCACTGTTTTACGTGTTCTGTATTAATTGATTTTGTTCTGTATAATGAAGGCTATAAATGAAAGTATGTTCTTTGTTATTTACCTAAATAATCATGCATTTACTTGTTTATTTTTCATTTGTATTTCATTGATTATACCCCAATAATTATTTTAAAAATAATCAATGTGTGTAACGTTTGAAGAGACCTGCAAAAAACCCTATTATTTCCAGCATTTTTTTAGTTCCATTTGTAAGATGATTCCCGTAGGTCATCTATAAGTCGACATTCCTAAGCCTGGCAGTGGTACAACAAACGATGGGAACACTGCTCGTTTTTTTTCAGCAGCCCTGTCTTGTGTCTTCCATTACAGATGTTAACTAAGAACTGATAATGTTTTTGGAATAATTTTACAGGAAATGTCGAGTGGGTATGTTATAAACAGCGAAACTTTTGATCGTTATGCCTCGAAAACAACGAAATTATACGTCCAGCATTATTCGTGGTATTATATGCCGGCTAGCATTCATAAAATACTGATCCATGGTTCGGAAATAATAAAACCAGCCATATTGCCTATAGGACAGCTATCTGACGACGCACAAGAAGCGCGAAATAAGGACTGCAAAAGATACAGAGAGGGGCACTCGCGAAAATGTTCAAGAACAAATACCTTAGAGGATTTATTACACATTTTATTGATTTCTTCTAATACTATAACATTCAGTTTTAGAAAACTCCCTTAATGACAAACTGGAAGTTTAACTGCAGAAGTGCTGGATTTACTATTAAATCCGCCAGCACCAAACTCTTCAATATTTCGAACTCTGAATCTGAAAGTGATAGTTCAATTTCTAATTAAGTACTCTTAAATCTATTGTTTTTGTAATTAATTTAATTATGGTACGATTATTTTGATAGTCTGTTACAGATTTAAGCAGTAGAAGAAATATGTAATACTGTTTTCATTTAGAAAAAATCAAAAAGCTCTATTTCTCAATGCGTATGTAATGTTATAAACATGGCCAATCTCAGGAAATATCTTTACTATGGTAAATATTATGAAATTTAGAGCACCAGAATTAGAATTAGAATCAAAAAGAAAGTAAATAGAAGCAATTCTGTGTCACTTATACATTTGTCCACCTATATTTGCAATTTAACCCACTGTGCGACGGTCTATTCAGCTACTGAAAGCTAGTTGTCCTCAACGAAGCGTCGTGTGGCGGAAAGGTTTTCCGGTCGAGTGGACAGCGATGTGAACATTTGGCAGGGTGGGGGAGGAAAGGAAGTTTTATTTTTATTGGCATCAACCTGTGCTGCGTCAAGTTTCATACGCTAAATCGAGAGATCCATTTAACAGAGTGGCGTATTTAAGGATTACAGAACACGGTATCCTAGATTTTGGGCGTAGTAGGGCAGTAATTTTCAATTGCAAGCATTTGACAGATTTGGAAGCGGGGCCATTCACTGGAGTCGGCATGATTTATTAAAGAGAGAGAAAATGAAGAAGAGAGGAAAGAGTGAAAGGTGCGCAACAGAGAAGCGAAAGGGGATGGGGAAAATGGGACGGAAGGAGTTTGATTTTTGGGCGTCGACGGCAAATAGCCAGCGGCCACCCCCCTTTCCCCCTTCTAATCTCCCATCCCCCACTTTCCCCCTCCTAATCTCCCATCCCCCACTTTTCCCCTCCTAATCTTCCCTCCCCCTTTCCCCTCCTAATCTCCCCTCCCCCCTTTCCTCATTCGAATCTCCCCTCAACCCCTTTCCCCCACTTTCCCCATCCTAATCTCCCCTTCACCCCTGTCTCCCTCCTAATCTCCCCTCTACCCTTCCCCCCTTCTAATCTCCCCACTCCCCGTTACCCCTTCTAATCTTCCCTCCCCCATTCCCCTCCTAATCTCCCCTCCCCCCTTTCCTCATTCTAATCTCCCCTCCACCCCTTTCCCCCACTTTCCCCATCCTAATCTCCCCTCCACCCGTCTCCCTCCTAATCTCCCCTCCACCCTTTCCCCCTTCTAATCTCCCCACTCCCCGTTCCCCCTCCTAATCTTCCCTCCCCCATTCCCCTCCTAATCTCCCCTCCCCCCCTTTCCTCATTCTAATCTCCCCTCCACCCCTTTCCCCCACTTTCCCCATCGTAATCTCCCCTCCACCCGTCTCCCTCCTAATCTCCCCTCCACCCTTCCTCCCTTCTAATCTCCCCACTCTCCGTTCCCCCTCCTAATCTTCCCTCCCCCATTCCCCTCCTAATCTCCCCTCCCCCACTTTCCCCATCCTAATCTCCCCTCCACCCGTCTCCCTCCTAATCTCCCCTCCATCCTTTCACCCCTCCTAAACTCCCCTCTCCCCCTTCCCCCTCCTAATCTCTCCTCCACCCCTTTCCTCATCCTAGTCTCCCCTCCACCCCTTCCCTCCTCCTAATCTCCCCTCCATCCTTTCACCCCTCCTAAACTCCCCTCTCCCCCTTCCCCCTCCTAATCTCTCCTCCACCCCTTTCCTCATCCTAGTCTCCCCTCCACTCCTTCCCCCCTCCTAATCACCCCTCCTCCCCTTCCCCCTCCTAATCTCCCCTCCTCCTCTTTCCCCATTCTAATCTTCCCTCCTCCCCTTTCCCCTCCTCCCCTTTCCCCTCAATCTTTCATCCCCTCCTTTCCCCATTCTAATCTCCTCTCCTCCCCTTTCCCCATCCTAATCTCCCCATCGCCTTCCTAATCTTCCCTCTCCTCCTTACACTACTCCCTTTCACCCCCCTCTTCTTCGAGCCCTTATGCGTGAGTTGGAGGGCCTACTACTCGCCTCTTCATTCTTTTCTTCCCATGCGAGAAATCCTTTTCCGATTCGATTAGAATGGAGTGCTCACGCCTGTTATTCGAAGGTTTTCTCTGAAAATGTCGACAGTAACTTATTGTCGATCGGAAGACTTTTATAAGGCACACCACAAAAGATATGTATTTTCCCAATTTCGTTTATAAGAATCAGGTCGAGATAAATGCACGGATGGCACGGAAGGGGAAGAAACCATTTCTTCTGGAATATATAAATAAATAAAAACACCTCTACTTATCTCACACACACACACAAACACACACACATATACGTGGATGACAACTAGATGCCGAATGAGGCCCAGATAGAGACACTTACCGATAGGAGAGCCGCTGTTACGCGAAAGAGACCCGTGGTCGGGGGCTTTCGGGTGGTGCCCTTCATCAGCCGCAGATATATACGCGTGCAGTTAAACTGTGATCTATCGTTCCCCTAGCCTTCATTTTCCAGGATCTCTCTCAAGTTCTTACAAAAGCCTCATACGAACAATTTTTAATTTTATCGCGCTCATCGTCCCTCGAAGTATCGTTGGAATTACTTGATATAATTCTAAAATTGACCTCGATTAATAGTCATTTTCTCCTCTTTATTGATTTTTCGTTTCAACAATGCGGTCTATAGTGTAAAATTACGTGTCCTTATTTTTTGGCATGGAATTATTCTTCAAAATTACGCCAGGAACAGTTGAGATATTTTTCTATATTTTTATTCGTGTTTTCTTATTAAAATCTCTCTCGTGACCTCCTAATCGGCAAACGGAGTTTTCTAAGGCTTTCCTAACATTTTCCTGATGATATTTCTTCCTTGACGCCCAGGGAAGCCGATCAACTTGACCGCACTCGGGCCGGCTCTGACCTTATAGGCATGAGGGAACCTACCAGGAACAGATGCTCCTGCCAGTGTAGTTCTCGTGGTCCATGGAACACTCAAGCCCTCCTACCACGCGATGGTTGTATTTCGTAGAAAGGCTTTCTTATTTACCATTTGGATATTTTGATAAATCGTCTTTTTTACCCTGTAAGAGTTTAAGACGTAAAAAAGTGCAATCGTCAGATAGCCAGAGGAAAATGTTTTCAAAGCCCTCCTTTCTCTTCCTTTGTAAAGTATTAATGCACCACATCCGACGAGCCAGCTGCGGCAATCGTCACCAATGTCGAGTTACGCTCGATTTAAGAGGGACAAATTTTAATGCTCTCGCATCACTTCCCCTCTCTTTGGCCGTATGTGAGATGGTCTATCAATCTTACCCAGTCCCCCTCCATGATCAAATTCCCCAAGTATATCTTTTGACATCTATTTTACGTAGTATATTGACAAAGTACCTATTGTTAACGTGAAAAAATTAGACTTCGAGATTATGATAGAAATACACGTTTTAGGTGTCCCTGAGTCCATAAAAGTGGTTTTCGCCATGCCGTCTGTCTGTCGGTCTGTTTGCCGATCTAGGGCCCAAACTCGTGCATGAAATCGAATGATATTTCGTATTTGTTCAATATATAATCTTTTGTAGATCCTTTTTTATAAAAATGATATTGCACAAAAATTAATGGCAGTTTATTCTCGGCGATTTTTTGAAAAATTTAATTTACTCAAAAATGTCTACAGAAATTTTGATTAAAATCATACCAATTGTAGAGCCTGATGTCACAAATAATACTACCTAAGCCATATATCTCTTGAGCACTCTATATGCTGTCCAGTGACATAACAATGTACGTTAAGCTACCTTACCTAAGCCTTATGACATCACGCCTCGGCCGCGATCCATTCAAAATCTTACTACAGCCTTACGGTTAAACTAAATGAAATGATATCTCATATATGTGGATAATATCATTCATAAAAGATATTATGAAAAGATAAACAATATTGCGCAACAATTAATGGTACTTTATTCTTGGATATTTTGAAACAAAATTCGATTTACTCAAAAATTTCTCTATTTCGTTTAAAATGCATCCAAATGTACAGCCTGATGTCACAAATAATACTAACTAAGCCATATGTCCAAAAAAGTTACTATATTTCGTCCAGTGGCATTATTTGTGTACAAGACGCTCAGCGCAGCGTCAGAGGGGCAAAAAGTGTGGTGAGATCAAGCGTACACGTATACTAGTAGTTGGTGCTTGCATTATGCAAGCATATCATCTCAACATAAAAATACATTCATTTCTCATATTTCATCATTACAAAAAAAAATTTAATTCTAAATAATTCACCTCCGGAGCGATTTTCGTTTTTCCCTTATGTAAAATTAATAGACTAAAACAATCCCAAAACTTTGCAATTTTAAGAATTTTATACTTTATCCATTATGGAGTACTAATGCTACACATTTCTGCAAAATTTTTAAGTTGTAGTACTTCTAGAAGTGAAATAATATTTTTCCAATTGCTTAAATTTTAAACATTTTTAACGGCCGCCGCAATATATTTATAGAGAGATTCAAATGTTTATTTGTGCAAATGCACTACTATTTACATAACTTGAAAATTTCAGCTTACTAGCTCATCCCGTAATGTCTAAACAGTTATCTATTTGTTTAAATTTTAAGAATTTTTAACTGCCAAACAAATTAAAATATCAAAATTTGTATGAGTCCTATTTCTTTTTTTTACAAAAATAAAAAAAATTTCAACTCCGTAGCACATGCGGAAATACATAAACCTTGAAAATTTGTTTAAACAATTGCGAATTTTTACCGGCCGCATTGTTGCACTTTTTCATGATTTTCGTTTTTCTAGTCGGTTTTGCACAAAATCCTATCTAATAAAAAAATTTCGAATCTCCAGCACCTGGAAGTGCCTAAACATTAGTATCCTACTATATGTATGTTATATCCTCCTCTGTAAGAAACGTCGATATATAATGATAATATATAGGAGGATACTAATGTCCAGCCCAAAGTACAGGTGCTAGAGAGCTGAAAGTTTTAGTTTTTGTAGATATTATGGAGAAACCTACAGATAAAATGAGACATCTTACCTAAGTGACACGAGTTCGACTCCAGAAATTCCGAAAATTGAGTTTTTTCCCATAAGAAAAGCATTGCGCCATGTTTGTAAATTAATTTTGGGCACTTGCCCCTAAGCAACAAAAATGAATTTTTCAGTGTTGCTAGATGGTTGCAATATCTATTGGGAATTATTTTCACTTTTGCTTAGAGTGTCTTGGGTTCGACTCCAGAGACCCCGGAATATCTCCCATAAATTAGCATGGGAAAACGCAATCCAGTGTAGACCAATCTAATAAGTTTAGGAAGCTGAAATTTAGCAAGACTATAGAACTTTTCTCAAGACCGACTATAAAAATCTAAAATTTTAAAATTATTAATTTTTAGGGGTTGTTTTAACCCCATTTGAACATTAATGTTTAATAATTTTTATCCTGAAAACTATATGCTGTAGGTTCTAGTTTTTAAAATCATTTTGTAGAAAAATATACATAGAAAGAAAGGAAATTTTGAAAAAGTTAAAAAATTCTACCACTAATAATTCGCAATTGTTTAAACATATTTTTGAGGTTTATGTATTACCGAATGCGCTACGGAGCTGAAATTTTTTTTAGAGGTTTTGTTTGTAAAAAAAACGAAATAGGAATTATAGAAACTTTGATATTTTATTTTGTTTGGCAGTTAAAAATTCTTAAAATTTAAACAAATAGGTAAATGTTTAGATACTACGGGGCGAGTTAGAGAGCTGAAAATTTCAAGTTATTTAGAGTTTAGTCTATTTAAACGAATAAACATTTCATTGTATATATGAAATTCTTATTTCGGCCGTTAAAAACTATTTTAATTTAAACAATTATATAAATGTTATTTCACTTCTAAATGTGCTACAAATTTAAAATTTGGTATAAATGTGTGGCATTATTAACCCAATTTAGAAAACGTATAATATTCATAAAATTGCAAAAATTAGCAATTGTTTTACTCCATTATTTTTCCATAAGTAAAAAATAAATTTGGTCCCTAGGAGAAATCATTTGAATTAAACAAATATTTCCCATGATGAAATATCTCTCTAAAAAATTACGTCTATATATAATGATGTTATATTCTCTTCTGTAAGAAACGTCTATATATAATGATGAGAAACTTGGTGCAATGTATATTGCGCCGTTTATTTTAGTCGTGAGCGGCTAGAGGCATTTTGGCTACCCGGGCGAGATTACGTTTCAGCGTCTCTTTAGATAGGTAATTTTAAGAAATTTAGAAGCACATCTTAAATTAATATAGCTTTGCGAGAATTAGAATACCAACCACAAATAAATTGAATAATGATGGTTCTGCCTTTTCAGCGATACATTCTTCTAGCCAATATCGATCTATTTACAAGCAGTGTATATATAGTTCACCGTACCATAGGAAAACGTAGCCACGGGCTGTCGCCCAGCTCGCCTGTACATCGGACGCGCCCCTCTTCCCCACAACAATCCAATCTTTTTCTTTTGTCATAACACCTTATTTATCACCACTTCTCCCAATTATTTCTCTCGTGAACACATTCGATTTAAGATCCATTTCCTTAATTACAAATCGCGCTTCTGACTCTTGTTTTTTTACTTTTTTAATGAATCCCATACAAACATTTTATAATTGCTCTAGAAGCACTTAATGTACCACATAACTAATTATCTCTACCATAAATATTTTTAAGAATAAGTTTGTTTGTTTGTGCATTTATAACGCAACAACTACAGAACATGGAAGCAAGAAAAAGGTTCCATTTTAACCGCAATAAAAATGTAGGCAAAATGGAAGGATTTTTAAAGCGATTTTAACTATATATTTTATTTTTTATTGTTTTTCTGTTTGAAATTTTCCCATTTAAAGAACACAGAAATGAGCGTATTGTTGGATTAACAATCTATTTGACAACCATTATAAACAATACCTAGTATTAACTAAAATAAATAATATATACCTGATGTAAATTACAGTATGGAAGAAAGAAACACTAAGGTTATTCAAAGGACAACCGCCAAAAAAACTAAATCTGGCTAATTGCTTCAAAAGGTATGCGGCAGAGAGTTTTATTGTGAAATTTTAAGAGCTTTCGTTCTCTAAATTTTTTTTATTCTGCATATCAGGCGCGCACCCAGGGGGAGGGGGGGGGGGCTGACGGGCTTTAGCCGCCCCCCAAAAACACTAAATGTTCTTCCTTAAGGAAAGTGCTCACGTGGGACCGCCGTTCCACTTGATACAAAATGAAGCTCTCTGCGTTCCCATTGTTAAAAAAAGCAGATAAGAATGTTCCGGTTGTTAAAATATTTCAGATCGCCAACTTCGCGAGTAAGAATTTGAAATGTTACGTTGGCGATTTTATGTTGGACCCAGAGCCGGCCTTGGGGCGGGCGAAACGGGCGGTCGCCCAGGGGCATAAAATTTTCTCGAGCGATAAGTGATGTGTGAGGGGGTCCTAAAAGGAAGCGTGAGTGCCCAAGGAGCAGGAAAAAGCCACGGGTGGCCTTCCTGCACATCCAAGAGACGATGGAGGTTGCAGCGTGGTCCGCGTACTCTAGAAATACAGATTCTGGGAAGAAGACGCTAGAGACGGGAAATGCACCTCTGGAAAAGGGAGAGTTTTTCAACAGAGAGGAGAATGGGTGAAGTCCATGGGTGATTTAAGAAGTAAGCTTCCTTTTCAGAAAAAGGTCCTCAAGTATGCTGAAGGGAGAGGTAAACATGAAAAGGGCGTGACAATGGGTGAAAGCTGCAAAAAGAATAAGTTACAACATACTGATGCAATTTGGAATAGAGTCGCCCACCGGGTATTCTATACGCCACACCATGTGGGTTATCTGGTGTTTGACTGCTAGCACTGTCTTGACCAGGACTCTACCATTTTATTTCAAGAGTTCGAGCTGTCCTAAGCTCAATTTAAGTCTCTCATGTCAGTGTTGTGATGTAGGCAGTGTGAAAGGGCTCTTAGTCATTGTGTATCTATTTGATTTTGCGCATAATTTGTTGTGCAAATTGCATAACTATCAACTAGTCGTTGGTCGTGGCAATTATTTACTTCATCTGATTTTTTTCTGCGATTAGCGATCTATATCATCCATCTCTCAGAAGTTACATCGGCCATAATAGTCGGAAAATATGGGTGAGTGTCTCAAATTTTATAAGTTTAGCTGTTTAGTGGTTCGTTCATCGTCTTAGAAATCAAATATTGATTGCATAGCCATGATTTGAACTGAAAATATCAATTTCAATTGCGCTGTCACAGTAGTTGTCTTATCTTTCAAAGAAAAACTTGAAAATTGTATATTCTAATTTTCTTTGCAAATGATTTTGCCCGAAGTTATGTAGTTACCTTATGCTAAGATTTTGTTATAATAAAAATGGAAATTTCAACTCATGGGGCGCTATATCTAATGCTATGCTATAATCATAAATTTTCGTATATCATCAATGAAGCAAATACGACAACTCTTTTGCCATTTTATCAATTGAGTACGAAATCGTTAAAAAGTCGGTCGTGCGATTTATTTTCGCGCGTTTTGTTTTCTGTGCTGCACATCGCTGTTCCAATTAACATGAACTTTTTCGTCAATGTAATTGTTTTAGTTCAGTTAGTTTCCTGGACCTGATTTTGCTTGGCTGTTGTACATCAGTTGTTGGCACGTTAGATGTTTTCAAAACTATATGGCAACCAAAAGCAAATTACGTGTCCTTCTCGCATCACTAATAAGCTAAAAAAGAAGTTTTCAGTACTTAAGTCTGATAAAATATGAGTGGTTATCTTATTCTAAAGCTGAAAATGGAGCCTATTGAAAATACTGTACATGTTTTGCTCCAGTGGAAGTCAGCAAGTCTAGCGCGCAGACTGTTGGAAACTGACTTTCAAATGGGTTTTCTAACTGGAAACATGTAATTGAAACATTTAATGGACATCAAAAAACTGCACATCATTCCGATTTTTATTAACTATTCAACAGTTGCAGGACATTCATGATAAAAAAGATATACTTATTAATAAACAAATGGATAAAGCTAAAGCATAACAAGTTAAACTAAACAGGAAAAGATTAGAACCTAACATAAAAACCGTAATCCTTCGTGGCAAACAAGGAATACCTCTTCGGGCTGCTCGAGATTATGGTAATTTTTGTGTATACACTGAGCCTGAAGAAAATAAGAGTAACTTTCGGCCATTAATGCGTTTCCGAATTGATGCTGGAGACAAATATTTAAGAGAACATCTTGAAAATTGTGGGAAAAATGCAACTTTTCTCAGTTGGAACATTAAAAATCAAATTTTGGAAAAAATGCAACTTTTCTGTTGGAACATTCAAAATCAAATTTGGGTAGCATGCAATGACATAACACTGAAGCATATTGTTGCGAAGGTGAATGCTGCAAAGTTTTCCTCAATTCTTGCAGACGAACCCTGTGATATATCAACAACTGAGTAATTTTCATTATATGTGCGGTATGTACATGAAGAAAAAGAAGGAATGTTATCAGTATGTGAGAAATTTTTACAGTTTATTTCAATATCAGACATCTTCGGTCCTGAACTATCCACTACATTAATTGAATGGGTTAAAGTTATAGGAATTGATTTAAAATTCTTACAAGGTCAGGCTTATGATGGTGCTGCGTCTATGAGTGGCAAAATTAATGGTGTTCAAACTCATAAAAGGAAATCGTACTTTCGTGCTCTATACGCCCACTGCTCGTCGCATAGTTTAAATTTAGAAATCGGAAATACCGTGAAAGTGCAAAGCGTAAAAAATTGCGTGTGTGATGTCACTGAACAAAAAAAAATGATGCAAACTAATTCAGAAGAAGAATTAAAAACTATACATCAAACGGCAGTATCTATCGAGGTAAAGAAGCCAAGAAGTTGCATAAATCGTCAACTGGGTGAAAATGTGCCATCTGAAACTCCGGAATAATATTATCGGAGGCCTGTATTTATTTCCTTCACAGACCATGTGTTAAGTCAGCTGAATGAGAGATTTTCGAAACATCGAGAAGTGCTACTTAAATTTAGCAGTATTCTAATTAAAGGTGAAATACCGAAACAATGTCAAATAGACGATTTTTTGGGATTTTTTGAGTCCTACACTACCGATTTGCTTTCAACAAATAAGTGTGTCTTAAAAACAGAGCTTAGAATGTGGTACAAGCGTTATGAAATTTCAACTTCTGCAATAGTGCCGCCCAAGAACGCTATGGATGCACTAGCATAGTGTGATAAATTAATTTATCCCAATATTTTTATATTGTTAAAAACATTTGTCGCACTTTCTAATACTACATGAAGTAGTGAAAGATCGTTTTCCACTTTGCGAAGGCTGAAGACATATTTGAGAAGCATTGTGATTCAAGACCGTTTAAATGGTTTAGCACTACTAAACATACACCGAGACATTAAAATTAGTTCTCAGGATGTTTTAAATGAATTACAGAAAAGAAAAAGAAAAATTGATATTTTAATTTAAAACTTTTAACATTGTTAATAAAATATTAGTGCGACTTCGTGTAATTTAATGTTGTTTAATAAATGTTTAGTGCAAAAAAGTTTTAGATATGAGCCCCCCCCCCCAAGAGAAGTTCCTGGGTGCGCGCGCCTGCTGCATATTCTCTATCATTAATAGACAGCAATATTTGTTTTTCATTAATATTGAAAATGAGTAAGATGAAAACTATCTCAGAAGGTACAAAAAGAAAACTTCTATAACAATTCTTTAATTTAGACCAAAATTTATAATCGTTAACTATTCCTCCCTTGAACATCTATATGTGCAATTTACTTTCCTTTCAACTGAACATTTATTTGCATCAATTAAGTCAATTGAATTTATGACATTATAACAACACTTTCAATATCGTACTAACATACTTTTTATCTCCTAAACGAATTAAGATAAATTGACAACTCCTTCAGCCATAAAATTTACTTAAAGTCACCCAATGCATTCCGCCCACTAAGTGGGAATCTTCAGGGGGTATGTTGCTTACGACAGTGACCAAAGACAACTGCAGTTGACTTTGTCGATAAAGGATGCGGGAATATTGAATTAATTTGGGAAAAAGATGAAAGACAAGAAATATTGCATACCATTGAGCCCTACAATAAGAATTGACCTGGTTTCATTACTTGGTTTTATTCTCAAATATTACTCAATATTTTTTGTCATAACTTAAAAACCTGAGCAACGCCGGGTGGTTTCAGCTAGTTAATAACATATCTATAATAAATAACTGCTTCTTACATATATAGGAGGATAGAAAAATATTCAGGTACTTCTAGAATGACTACGGACCTGAAATTTGGCAGGATGGTAGGTTATTTGACACAAGCAATGGGAAAAATCAAAAATAACAAAAATATTAAATTTTGTGGGTTATTTTTGATTTCATTGTTTTATTTCAATACCCCATAAGAAAATCATGGACATCTGTGCAAGACATCATTAAATTGCAATTTAACATTAGTTATACTAAGATATAAACTCGGGACGAAAACAGTTCTATATCTGAAGGAATAAGATTGATTGTTTTTGAAGACTAAATTCAAATCGGTGCCTAATTGGCGTTTGAATTTCTTTTTAATCCGAATAAAATATTTTCAACAATGAAAATTTTTAATTGCTATGGCGACGAGTACAATGCAAGGGAAGAAGTGATCTGTGATGTAATAGTATCGGTTTTATACCTTTTAATAGTGAATTGGTTTCAACAAACGACGCAGACATATGGTGACGTAATAATTTTGGAACTCTATAACGTATACCAAATAAAAAATACATTACTTCTTTAAATTATGTGGATTGATAATCCATATACGATATTATAATAGTAATGATTTGGTGCATTTAATGATAATCATTAGACTGTATTATAACGCCATTTATTTTCAACTACGATGTTAACTTAGGATGACGCCATATTACTAACACACAAAAATTAGAAAAACCTGAAAATTGTTTTATTGTTATATTTCGTAGTTTTTCTAAATTTTTTAAAACTTATTTCATCTATGAAATATAATGGCGTCATATCTATTCCGCGATTACTTTCCAAATACGTGCTCAAGGCATGATCCTAACACAAAATATCCTAATTTTTCCATAAATTTTAGTGTAACATATAGGCTATTGTTTTAATGATGATTGTTCTTATTGCTCATACAGGGCGATTTTAGTCAGGAAACTTGTCATACGAAAACTTGGACACGAGCCAATTGCCAGAGAAATGGGAAATTATTGATAGTCGCCTTAATTCCGATGAAAATTACACTAATGGAATTTATTATCTCATACGTACGAATGGGCTCTGCGTTGCTCAAGTGCTCTTGCCCTTGAGATCGCGTTGGTTTATTTACGAGTTTAGATCTTGGTGAAAGATAGTGTTTTTAAGAGCTTGCAGCAATAATATACATATTCATAATATACATAAAGTTAGGAGTCGAACACCAATTTCTCTCTTCGCTGGGATTGCTGTTGATGGAGCTGAAAAGTGAAGAAAGGGCGAACCAGAACTCAGTTTCATATTTCTTATTGGAGATTACTTATATTAGTTATTCATCAAGATTCTTGCAAATAGAGATTTGTTTTATGTTTTGCCTTAATGCAGTGGCTAAAAATTACAGGAATCGCGATAACTTATGTAATTTATTTAATAATATGTTATAATTGTTCATCGAAAAGCATACAAAAGTAACGACGATATTTTACCACACTTTTAATTGCCCTTTGCATGAATTTACATCATTTGACATTATTTTTACAAATGTACAAGTATTTCTCGATAAAGTAGACAGCTAGGTTCAAATGACTAGACTCTACAGTGGTAGTAGGCCTATTTTAATAAGTATTAGTTTCGAAAAACACCGTCAAAGTTTTAGAAAATGAGTCTTTTTATTTCGGCGGCATTTTTTCGTTTCGAAAAAGCATCTCTCCACACGCTGGCTTCTCCATCGATACTCTCCTTCAACAGTCTGAATGCCCCCTTCCTGGCGGCGGATGTCGTGCGGCGAACGGCGAGGCGTCGCAATCTCCTTCATTCGTCCACCCCCTTCCCTTTTTCGCCCCTCCCCGTCAGTCAACCCTCCTTTCCCTGTCCCCTTCCTTTCTCTGTTCCCCTGTTTTCCCCTCTCCCTGTCCCCCTCCTTCCACTGTTCGCCCACTCACATCCACATGATTGATATGCATCTATTATTGATCAGCGCTACGAAAATAGTAAATTTATCTCCTCGAGAAAGTTTGCGTTGTTTCGTCGACCACTGCCTCCGCTCCTCGCCATCCCAAGAGGTGTGTGTGTCCTTTGCAGCGAGTCCCTTTCCCGCTACCTCGCCTCCGTAGGACAAATAGAAAGCGGAGCATTGAAATCCCACCGGGGCGGAAGAGGCCGCGCCGCGATGGGAAAAAACTCGTTCGGAAGCGAAGTTCGAACCGCGAGTGAAAACGAAGAACACCGAATCGACCCGTTCGGGAAGGTTCGGTGACGGAAACATAGTCGCGTTCTTTTGTTTCACTTGTTTATTTAAAAAAAAAAACAAAATAAAAAGGCACACCGCAGTTTCAAATAGTGGCCTCTCCATGTTCGATCATCCGTTTAGGCCGATTCTCGATGACTTTGGCGTCTACGCGGGCATGGAGACGGCTAAAAGGACGCGTCGGCCCAGGCGAGGAAAGAAGACCGCAGTCACGAGGAGGGGGCTTGGGGGAGCGGGCGTCGTCGGGTGCGGCGCGGAGTGGCGAGGAGGCCAGAGGACGCCATGGCCGAGAGCCACGAAGCAATTAGCAGAGCCACAGAGGGAAAGAGTCCGGCGGATGCAGCACGCACTGTAATGGAAGAAAAGAATTATCATAAAGGGTCGAGAGAAGGAAAGAGAGATTGATTGACTAGATCTTTATTTGGGAAAAGATTGAAACTAAAAAGTTCCATCTTCCGCCTAACTCCACATTATTACACATATATAATGTTACATAGAAAATGAAAAATTATAATACGAGTAATGGAAAAGAAAAGAGGGGGAGAAAGGTGAACAGTGGCAGAAAGAGAAAAACAGGGAAGCGTTTACAAGCTCCTATAAAATTCCCTGATGAAAAACTGGATTGGAAAAGCTAGCGAGAGAAATTTTAAGTTTTTAGCAATGTCCTAAGCCAGTGGTGCCCAAACTACGGCCCGCGGGCCAGATGCGACCCGCGAAACTATTATGAAAAAGCTATCCGAAAATTTTAACAAACAAATTAATATATTTCTATGAAAATTTTTATAATAAAAATTTTAATTTTGAAATTTTAACCATAACAACCTTATTTTTAAATTAATTTTCATATATATGGCACCTCAGAGTATATAGGCAACTTCCAATTCAAACTCTAATCCGGCCCGGCGGAAAATTAGGAACTTCCAATGCGGCCCGCCGAAGAATTCACAACCACCGATGTGGCCCTCCGTCTAAAAAGGCTGGACAACAATGTCCTAAACAATGACGAATCAATACCGCGGAAGAGTGTAAAAAACGTCTTCTCGGATGAATACATCACTAGTAAACATAAAACATCCACTTTCTGCTGCCTATAAAATGGCAACCTCGATTTGAACCGTTTATGAAATTTTCATTCTCCGTTTCGATAAGAATCCCAAGTAACAAATTCCATTAAAATGCCTTCAGTGGTAAAGCTTCTGACGCGTACAACAAACGGAATGCGCAAACACTAAATGTGCATTTTTTATAAGAAATGTCAAAAAATTTATTTTTGTCCTACATTTAAATTTCGCGAAATGCTCTCTCTAAATTAAAAAACGAGCAATTAAGCATAAAATTTTGAAAAACTAAATACCTAAAGTATCTCCAACGCCCTTAAAAAAGTTATGAAAAATTCAGAGAATCCCCACTGAAGACAGCCGAAATGCGCATCCCTCTCTCCATAACCTTGTCATGGCTTTTGCGGGTATTTTAGGACTTATTTTTTCGGCTTATGATACTTGAGTGCTTATTTTGGATTAGGTTTTCAGAATTATGACGAACTCGATAATTCTCTCGTGTACCACTCTAAATGCCAACTAGAATAAAATTTGATCTAAAGCTGTTTTCAACCACACCATTTCAAACTTAAACTTGACGAAAATCATCTGCATAGAACATTATTAAAACATTAGCGTTAGCACAAAGACAACAATGGCGAGATAATATTCGAACGTTGAAAAGAACTGACCGCCAACAACGAAATGAGACTTCCGACTACTTTTTCGCACTAAAGCAGTTTTCTTTACGCGATCAGTAGGAATGGAGTCGAGAATTCAGGTAAAGAGATAGAGGGCAATTAGTAGAAGATAGAAAGGAGAAGGAATAAGAGGCGAGGTGTAGTAGTGACTCAGACAGACACGGCCAAAGGTTCAAGGTAGAGAAACATAAAACCTTCTTGAGGGATTTCAAATCGAAATACTAATAAAGGAAGGAGATGGTGACGGGGGAGTGTAGGATGATTGGGGAAGGGAGGTCGATAGGGGAGAAAAGGGGGAATGGAGGGTAGGAAGAGGGTAGAAGAGGAGAGAGGAGGGGGGGGGAGGAGGAGGGGAGGGGAGAGGAGGGGAGAGAAGAGGAGGGGAGAGGAGAGGAGAGGAGGGGAGAGGAGGGGAGGGGAGAGGAGGGGAGGGGAGAGGAGGGGAGGGGAGAGGAGGGGAGGGGAGAGGAGGGGAGAGGAGGGGAGAGAAGGGGAGAGGAGAGGAGGGGAGAGGAGAGGAGGGGAGAGGAGAGGAGGGGAGAGGAGGGGAGAGGAGGGGAGAGGAGAGGAGGGGTGAGGAGGGGAGAGGAGGGGAGAGGAGGGTAGAGGAGAGGAGAGGAGGGGAGAGGAGGGGAGGGGAGAGGAGGGGAGAGAAGGGGAGGGGAGAGAAGGGGAGAGGAGAGGAGGGGAGAGGAGAGGAGAAGAGATAAAGGAGGGGAGAAGAGAGGATGGGGGAGAAAAGGGGTGGAGGAGAAGAGAGGAGGAGAGAGAGAGAATGTGAGAAAAGGAGGAGGGGAGAAGAGGAGGGGGTAGGAGGGGAGATGAGGGGGAGTGGAGAGAAGGAAGAGAGTAGGGGAAAGGAGGAGAGATACGAGAGGAGGAGTAGAGGTGAGCGAATGGAGAGAAGGAAGAGAGGAGGGTAGAGGAGAAGGCGAGAGACGAGAGAGGAGGAGAGAAGGGGAAGTGGAGAAGAGGGGATGGAAGGAGGAGAGGAGGGGAGAGGAAGGGAGGGAAAGGAAGGGAGGGAAAGGAAGGGTGAGGACGGGCGAGGACGGGCGAGGACTGGCGAGGACGGGCGAGGACGGGCGAGGACTGGCGAGGACGGGCGAGGAGGGGCGAGGAGGGGAGAGGAGGGGTGAGGAGGGGAGAGGGGGGAGAGGAGGGGAGAGGAGGGGAGAGGAGGGGTGAGGAGGGGAGAGGAGGGGTGAGGAGGGGAGAGGGAGCGAGGAGGGGAGAGGTGGGGAGGGGAGAGGAGGGTGAGGAGGGGAGAGGAGGGGTGAGGAGGGGTGAGGAGGGATGAGGAGGGGTGAGGAGGGAGGAGAGGAGGGGAGAGGAAGGGAGGGAAAGGAAGGGTGAGGACGGGCGAGGACGGGCGAGGACGGGTGAGGACGGGCGAGGACTGGCGAGGACGGGCAAGGAGGGGCGAGGAGGGGCGAGGAGGGGCGAGGAGGGGAGGAGGGGAGAGGAGGGGTGAGGAGGGGAGAGGAGGGGAGAGGAGGGGAGGGGAGAGGAGGGGAGAGCTGGGGAGAGGAGGGGAGAGCTGGGGAGAGGAGGGGTGAGCAGGGGAGAGGAGGGTTGAGGAGGGGAGAGGAGGGAGAGAAGGAGGAAGAGTGAGTGGGGTGAAAAAGGCATGTTCTGCTTTGGAAAGTAGTCGAGGCAAAAGGATGTGAGCGATGAAAGGGAGGGGAGAAAGGTGGAGGATGGGGTGGTAGCGTTCGCATTCAATTTCCTCAGCCCCCAGTTCCCCTTCCGCCACCACGGCATGTATCTGGTTCGTTTATTGTGATTCCAAGCCTCTCCGAGGTCGAGTCCCGCATTCGCTTCGACCCACCGATGAAAACCTAAGTAACGGCATCGCATGCGGCGACAATGAATCCGTAGTGATTGTTGCAGCAACCGAGCATCTGAAGCGATACGTGGTGAAGAATGCGATCCCGCTGTACGAAAATGGTTGGCAATCGGAAGCCTAATGAGAATCGTCGCTCTTCCATCATCATCCCTTCCTCTCTCTCGCCTCTCTTTTTGCATCTCCTCCGTCTATTGTCCTCTACCCCACGCACCACGGGCGGATTGGGAGCAAAAATCGGCCCGGGCAAACCTTCTGACCTCGGGTCACTCATCTCAGTAAAATATTCCTCTATATTTTTATCATGAGACATATAATATAAGCTCATATATAGTGAGGCTACATTCAGTTTAGGGTATATTTTAAATAATTAAAGTTTACGTATGCATATGCACTCTTAACTGAGCTGCCTTTGTAGCTTAGCCGTCGTTTACCAATTAGTTTGACAATTTCCATAATTCCTTCCATTACCTGCTTTTTATTTTTTACTTCTTCTCTTTTCTTCTGCACTTGTTTTGTGAACAACAGATGTACAATGTTCTTGCAGTTAGAACTTAGATTGTGAGCTTTTGTACTGTAATTGTGATATTTGCTAAGCTCATGTTCATTTATACGTTGGTGGACTTCCCTCCAGTTATTCATCTCCTTTATAAATGCATTGGTTTCATCTTCCTTGCAGTAAGCAAGATACACTGTGCAGTAGAGAGCCTTATTAGATGCACTGTATGATAACCAATCCATTTTTTCTCCAAATACACTTTTAAATGGAAAAGGGAGAGAATATCGGTTTTGTGGATATATTGGATGCAACTGAAAAAGTATGAACTGTCACTTTCTTTTGACCTATTAAAAGATGACAATCATCTACCGGAAGTATCTCAATCTCTGTTTCACAAGACTTAGAGATAGAATCAGCGGTTGCCCCATTGCACATATCATTCTCTTTACAAGAGTTTTCTTCAGTTTCAACCCATAGTGAGTTTGTAGAGTGATGATCAGTTTGGGTGTTTTCAGCAACTGGGTCTTGCATTCCATTTACTGCTTCCTGATTATTCAATTCAGATGAAGAAGTGGCAATGAATTTCATTCAATATGTCAGTCAAAATCGAGCATTTCTCTGCCTCTAAAAGTTTCTTTTTCATTTCACGAAGTTTTTCTACTTTAAATTTCTTATGCATTTAAACCCAGGACTGACACGATATTTAGCTGCTACTTCTATCAAATATAGATAATTGCAAAATATAAATTTAAACTTCATTATTTTCTTAAATGACACGTATGAAATATATACAATATATTGCAATGACAAAATATGTATTTAATGATAAACAGTACATAAAACTATGAAGTTGCATATTTGAATTTAATTTGCTTAAAACAATAACGTCTTAAATAAAGGATAAAATTTAAAATTTCTTCACAAAACTCTCCCAGAAGATTTAGTCTTAGTGAATTTCGTATTAAGTTCATTTAAATATCAATCAGAGAAATTTTTATAAGGAATTCTTGTAAAATTCAATAATAAAAATTACATAAATTATAGACATAACTCAGTCAATGATTTCACTTCACTGTAAATAAAAAATGAACTTTCTGAAAATATTTGCAAAATATTGGTCCTACGAAAAAATCAACAGAATTTAATAAAACTGGTTGGACGGAATACTTCTTGTTCAATGCATTTATATCGAAAGAGTAACCTCTCTAAAAGAAACCGTCTTTCACTTTGTGCTACAAAAGTATAATGCTCGTTTTGAACGTCATAGAAACAAATATCATAGTATTTATAGTAGTATAAATGCCTATCAAAATGAATGGGGATAGAGTTATGTTTATATATTTATTTGTTCTTCGCTTCCCCTTTAATAAATACCACTGTGTTATTTCCTTTTCTCTTCCTAACTTTATCCTCATATTCTCCGGCACTTTTTCTCACTCTTCTTAGTAGTAATACTGGAAATTATTTGGGTGCTTCAACATCAAGGGTCATTTCGTAACTTTAACAACCCAATTCCACCCAATTTTACAAGCACAAACATTCATGCCCTGAGCGACTATCGAACCCCCGACCTCAACATGGGAAACCAAGCACGCTAACCCCTCCGCCACCGTGGTCGGCATCCCCTTCTTACTCTCTCACCCAATCTCTCCCTCTTTCTCTTTCCCTCATGCTCTCCATGGAAAATATAGCGAATGTGTAAATTTGAGAAGTTACTCTATCGCTCATGTTAAATAACAAGAGGGGAAAGTGTACACTTCATGTAAGGTAGTGGCATTCGTTACGAATTATATATTAATATTACATAAGAATATGTTTAATGAAAGGGAAATATTTTTAAGTAAGCATTTCCTTAAAAAATTCGACAACTATTTAAGACACACCTCGCCTGAATGACGTGGTTGTAATGTAATATCTCGTAAAATACACATTTCTATTCACTATCTAAACGCTATGTACAAGAAAAGAACTTAAATATATTTTTGTAATTATACCACATGTTAATTAATATACGGTTTTCTCTTTTAGCCATAAAATGGTTGATGAAAACAGATGAGCACTTCAGCTGCAAAGCAGCTGTCGTCAGTGAGGATTCACTGATCGAAATATCATTTGATCGGTAAATCGGCACTCCATAAGTGATTAAGAAAGTAATTAGATTGCATTGAAACACATATTAAAGGGTAGGTTATACTTCAGTTATTATCATCAATTACGAATTCGAATGTTCTTTCTTTATGGCATTTATGTTAAACTTCATAAAGTAGGAGCGGATACAGAGATTCTGCCGCCGGAGGCAAAATATTATGCACCAAACTTTAACTCTTTGTTTTGCATGAATTCAAGTAGAAATCCGTGAAAACGAATTTTTCTTCAGATAAACATTATTAGCAAAACTCAACATAATATTGCGTACAAATATATTCCTAAAATATTCAACCCCCTTTCAAAGCGCGAGTCACTCGCCTCGACGCCACACGTATCGAACCGACCCCGTCAATAACCATTCTTCATGATTTGCATAACGACGGGGAACATTATTGAGTATTCGAATGAGCTATTCTTCTTCTTATGCATTGAGTACAATTTTAAAACAATTATGAAGTGCACGAGATTTAATTATTTCCCCTGCGTTTGGGAAACCCATATTTTCACTAATTTCGAAATTTAACAGTTTTATATTCTTTACATTTAGCCTTTATTTTAGCATTAGAATGGAAGGTTTATAAAATCTTGACCTTTTCAAAATGAATAAAGTTAACATACTACATATTTATACGAGAATACATTTTAACTTATCTATATATTAATAGCTTATAAAATGGGAGGTTTAAAGCAAAAATTACGGTCACCTTAACTTGTGATGCATGACATAAAATTTCTTGACCTGCAGATTTGCAGAAAAATTAGAAAACTGGAATCGGTCACACCGTTGGAGAGATACTGATGTTTTTAAGAATGTTTGTGTACGAGCTTATACTGAATCACTTAGCAACCGATATAAACAAATATTTTGTATAATTTTAAATGTACGTATATACTCGAGAAACACCGGAATAGTTTTACCGCCGTAATAAGTACTATCGAACGTTTCAAGCAAATTAACTTTCTCTTTCCTAACTTTATTTGTCTTTTCTAATTTTATTTTAATTAAATTGAAGGTTATATCTATATTCTCTTTAATACACGAAGGATTAAATATAAAATATGTTTTGTTTGCAATGCCAAGATTCTCATGAAAATATAGCCATGTAGAGCATCACATCGCTTATTCTTAAGCCCTATTGAAATGTAATGCATTGATACTTATGTCCTACATTGACATTTTAACTTGCAACTCAAGACTATTCCTTACGGACTGTTACCTATAAGTCAACCAATAGATCAAAATTCAAAATTCTGGAGTAACTTGACATTTTCCTGGCTAAATCTTGCTTTATTACACATAGGATATCCAAGAATAAGAAATAGGTCCTATAACATTAGCAAATAGCGACAATTTGTGTATCGTATAAACGTTATCATAGCTATTGAGTATTGCATTGAAATGAGTAAAAAGTGACAATTATTACGTTAGCCATTTACCGATACATATATATATATATATATATATATATATATATATATATATATATATATATATATATATATATTATGAAGTCAATGTATACACGCATATGCTTATAAGAAGCCAAAAATATTTATGATCTACAGCATTTTTGTTTATGAACCGATCATTTCTGCAAATATTTTCATACATATTATTTTAAAAAATTGCGAAGAAAGTTTTCATTTGACTCAAAAAAATAATATCCTGCCCATTCGACATCGGATTTTCAATAACTACATTAAAAGTTATCGTAGAAATTATTATTGAAATTATCTTAAAATTTAAATAAAAATGAGACTATCTTTCCCCTGGGTGCTTTTTGTTTCCCTCAGATCGGACAAAAATTTCTTACCAACTCCTGCAGACTAATTTATTAGAATAAATAAAATATCTATTAGTATTTTTTCTCAATATTAGTATCCCTAAAATATGCTAAAATAGTCGAGATTTTCAGCTATTTAAATGTTTAAGTGACCATCACGACAAATTTTTACGGAGAAACAAAATGTTCAGTAAGAGATAATTACCACAAATCTTAGGAAAATACTATACTAAACTACTTTGTTAGTCAGCGCTTGTTTAAAAAAATTGTGATCGGTACAAAATTACTTGAATAAAACTAAAAAAGAATTTTACCAGACAATGAGTTACAGTAATTAAACCAATCGTAAAAATCATATAAGTATGTACTTTCTGAGTTGATGGGCTTCGTTGATCGTGGACTTGGAAACTCTTAGCTTGGAAAACTTCCTTTTATCACTAGGAAAAGGATAATATTTATACTAAATTTTGATGTCAATACTTGAGCAAAGGCAAGAATGAATCAATTACTCCCAAGGAAAGCTAACCTGCAAAAACTGGTAAAAACACTGTTCAGGCACCGAAGGACTCAGATCACTCCACTGATGTTTTCACAACACTAGACATATTAGAACTGATACGGACTCTTGTATTTGGTCACAGATGCGAAATACGCGGCAAAGAAAGGGGGTCGAAAACGGTTGTGTGGGAATATGTACTCCACTTTCAAAGCAACCTACAGGGTGGCAATTATTAAGAAGCGCTAAAGGATGGTCCACACTGGAGGGACGATCGCATGGCGGTCACGTTGAGGGCTCTATTAGGGAGAGGACTGTTTTTACGGAGACCATACACACTTTTAGGTTAGGCTACGGTCGCGTCACGATCGCATTCCGTCCCCCACCTACAGCGTCACGTAGTTTATGGATGCCCCTAACTAGCGGAAAGATTCAAGCTAACTTCGGATTTCACCGAGGATTGCCGATAGTAACCGAAGAGGCTAGGACTCGAAGGGGCTTGGGAAAAGAGTTGCCTCCTCGAGCGACCCAATGGGTTCGTGCCGAGTGCTGACCGCATTCTCCCCTACAAGTGTGAACGCACTTGGGACTTCTCCATATACACCCCATGGAAAATAGGATTTTTAAATCTTGGTCTAAAATTTCCCTCCAGCGTGAACCAGCCTTTAAAGAAACCCAACCTCAAATAGAAGCCGCTACAAATAAACCGAAAATTTTGAGCGTATCAGGGAGCGCAGAGAAGCTAAAAGAGACCGTAGGAGAGAGGGTATTCCTCACTCGGCCTTCCTTACCTCGGTATTGCGAGGAAGGGTGAGAAGGCTGGAGAAATCGGAGGAGATGGCAAATATAAGACAGTTGGAAAACTCCAAAACAACCTCGAATGGCCCCATGGAAAATATTTTATGACCAACCAGTCCAGGCATCTTGCCTATGACACTGGGAGGCCGCCGCCGCTCGTGCATAACTCATATACCTTTAGAAAACGAAAAAGCAACTGAGGCCGACGTAGCAACCATTAGGCGGCCTCGGCTTACAGACCTTCGGCCCACCGGGATTTTGCCCGGTGTCCCGGCGGCCCAATCCGCCCCTGCCTCGCACCATTCCTCACCCTCTTCTAATCGAATTTTGAAAAATGACATTGCATCTCCAATGCCCTTTTTGGAACATTTATTTGACGCTTTAGGAAACAATATATGTTAACGCTCATATTCACGAATGATCCTATATAGCATTCGATACTGGTAAACGCCTATGTATATACCGAGCACGATTTATATGTTAATATTTACAGAGTTAGTTTATTTACATTTTAGGATTTATATAAAAGTCATAAATTCATAAGTTCTAAAAGAATAGGTTTACGTAAAAATCTGAACACTGCTGAGAGAAACTCAAATACATTCTCAACAACCCTCTTTGCTCTACTTAATCTGTGATTGAAAATGCGTTTTTTTTAATCCTTTATCCTGTGGTCCCGCATAAGGTTTCATTATGTTTTGTGTTAACGGGACCACGTCATCTGCTACGAAAATTGATAGAATTGGAGCACTTCTTCCTGATAGAGTAGTGGGAGGGGGAAAATTCAACGTAGTTTTTATAAGTGCATTTTCAAAGCAAGTGTTAGCAAAGACGCCTCCGTCAGATATTCTTCCTTGACAGCCAAAATAAACGAAAATGAAATTGTAATTAGCGTCGGCAACAGCGAGTAACACTATACTAAAAAATCCTTTATAGTTATAAAATTCCGTGCCCTAGAACTGCGGTGCTTGTAAACACGTTTACCACCCATAGAACCGTAACAATTAGGGAAGTTCCACTTCGTATTGTAATCTTTCTTGATGCGTTTCCAATCATCTTCAGAATTTGGCATCTGAAACAATGATATCAAATCATATGAGAGACTCTTTATATAAGCTATATAATATACAAGTTTACACTAATCTTGTTCAAAGCGGTTTCTCTTTAAACCTAATAATATAAATTGTGCTTTCAGAATGACAGTAAAGAGCTGGCAAACAGACAATCAGAATCTGACGCTGAAATTGAAATGGATGAACCGACTCAGGAGAATGAAACTGCAACTGGAATGCAATCGGAAATAACAGGTGAAAAACCCGAAAACAATTTCATGAGTCCCAAAAATATTCGAAAAAGGCAGGCGATACAATGGCGTCTGAGGCGCATAAAATCGTGAAAAATGTTTATGAAGGGAAACGTCAAAGAGATGAGTATAACTTATTTGGAGAACAGATTGCTTGCAAACTGCGTACACTCCGCACTGATCTCATCAGAAGTGATGTGCAGCAAGTGATAAATACGGTGTTGTGGGAAGCAGAGTTTGGGAGTATGATAACTATCATGCGATTTCTTCATATCATATACCAAATTACAATTATTCCCCTGCTCCTGGTGGACAATGTACGATTACCTCACCATCTCAGACTTCTACTTCTACTCCTATGCTATTCCCTACCACATCGTTGTTTCCAGGATGTAGCCCATCAATCGACAACGAAACGGATAATGCACAATCGAATGATTTTTCTTACTTGTAACCGTATATTGTATTTTCTGTTTGTAATTATATAAAATGAAAATGTAAAATGGATAATTTATTTTTATTTTAAAGCATGATTAGTATAAAATAAACACTTATTATGCTTACCTTGATGTAATCTTTTAGTACTTCGACGCGAGTAGCACACACTTCTGGTATGAATTTTGAGATAGATGACGGTGATACTTTAAATAGAAGCTACAGCGAATGGTACGAGTCACCACTAGCCATAAACCTCAACGTTAATCCCAATTGCTCTTTGATTGGTATCCCTTCTCTGAACTTGGTATCATTTTTAGCAAGTTTCGGACCTGTAATATTTAGTGATTCTTCTAAATCACTGCAATGCATTCGAAAAAAGTTTTGGATCCGCCATTGCACCGGTATTCCAGGTTTAGAGGATCGACTTCGTCACAAATTAGATCGGCCATCGAATCACTGCCATTGTATCGCGTTCTACTTCTCTGCACAGGATATTGTCTTTTGGCTCTCCGTTGCATTATAAAAGAAGCAGCAGCGTTTTTTGCCACGTCTTCCTTGTCCCAAATATTAAAAAAAAAAACTGAGAGCAAAAGAGCATTCAGTCAGACAGAAACTGCTCTCAGATGTAGACACGGACTTTCCGAATGACACTGTTATACGACATTGTCAAGCGACAGTGTCCCATGACCATGTCGCTCAAGCGTAGATCCACCATAAGATTCTAAATACTTGCCACGCCTTGAGCAGCATTAAATAATACTTGCCTTCAAAGCTGAAAAAATGCCTTAATTTTTAATTACTGCGCAAGACTAATCCTTCCAACAACCGATGAATTAAAGATGGTTTGTAGTGACAAATATGAAAACTGTTTTCTCGAGAAATATTCTCTCTGATTTTATTCTTGCGCTAAGACATATTCATGTTTTCTGTGGCAACATTACTTCAATCCTATTACAATTGCTATAATTTTCAAATCCCAAAAATCGCTTCAGATGCTATAGGATAGCCTATAAACATTTTGACCTTAAGTGTATTCTCAACTTTCTGCAACACAACTTCCTTTTTCAATTAATAAGGTTTTATATTTCCAGTAATTATTCCATCTGTAGGATTCTCTGAATTTGAACACCTCTTCATTTATTCTATCACATAGCTGCATGATATTCCCTTTATTTATACTTTCATACATGTTTTACGCAAATGTTATATCTATATAAAAAATGTAAAACTTTCTCCGTCACGTAAAGCTTCAAATAACAGGAATAAAACCTGAAAATAGGTACTTCTAGAACAGCTACAAAGCTGAAATTTGGAGGGCAGATAGGTCATGGGGTACAAACACTGAAAAAACTCTAGAAAAACTATATTTAAGGGGTGTTATTGACCCCAATGTCCAATTTTAAACACCCATAACAAAAACATTGAAAACGGCGCAGGGCATTATAAATTTGCTTTTTTAAATTAGTTGCAACTAAGATACGAAGTTGGGACATAAATAGTTCTCTGGATGAAAGAATATAATTTGATTTTTTTAAAGGGAGAATTCGATTCCAAGACGATTCGACGTAAAAATGTGTTTTTAATAATAAAATAAGCGTATATTTTCAGTTTTCTAACAATGAAAAATATTTACTACCATGGCAAAGAATCCAATGTTTTTCAATTGCTTTAATTCAACGTATCACTCTTCAACCTACCGACACCGATTTTTGTTTTGAGTGGCAGATGTGTCAGTTTCCAGTGAGAGCAGCGTTTGGGATCACCAAAAATAAGTCTCAAGAGCTAACTCTGGAAAGAGTAACCATAAAAAAACGAGATAATCTACGTTTTGCCCTTGCAAACTACCCTGACACAGCGATTACCAACATTGTATTTAAAGTGCCTTGATGTTAAATTAAACTATTGAATATTTAAATACAAACTTATTTCTTATCTAATTCTATCAATAAAAAATTCGAAAATAATTTTTTTATTTGCCAAAACAATATACGTCAAGTATAAATTTGGTAAGAAAAATACTCCTCCTCTACCGCATCGAAAGTGTGACGAACGTTCCCTTAAGAAATATATTTATTTTATTAAAGTTAAAAGCAAGCGGAAGCTGCTTTCAAGGACTGCTAGTTATCATTAATTTTCCAAATTGGTCATTTTCATCTTTAGTATTTTTAAAGTCAACTTTTTATTGAATCATAGTTTTAGACTAAGTTTTTCGAAGAGTCCTTGATTGCTGGTGTTTCACTACGTTCTGAACATGGCCTAAACTCGAATTTTCTAACGCCTTGCAGCATGGACCTTCATTCCCAAAAATGCACACTGCAACGTGTGAAACATCGAGCATCAAACATGGTGTCAACGCAGGAAAACACAAAAGCCTCTACCTGAAACCTATGCATACTTTATCATCCGAAAAATAGGAATTTTTATTAAGCTTCAATTGTATTCCTTTATTCTCCATTACGCAGTCATGCATTACTTTTCAGCATATGTGTTAAAAAGCGTACGGAAAGTAGAGT
The DNA here is from genome assembly GCA_028673005.1 of Tanypteryx hageni. Taxonomy (NCBI): domain Eukaryota; kingdom Metazoa; phylum Arthropoda; class Insecta; order Odonata; family Petaluridae; genus Tanypteryx; species Tanypteryx hageni. Next base: position 109,297,848 of record CM054117.1, on the reverse strand, counting down.
GGGAGAGAGGAGGGAGGCAGGGGATAGAGAAAAGGGAAAGAGAGAGGAATTGAAGAGAGGGAGGGGAGAGAGTGGGATGGGAGAGAGAGGGAGGGGAGAGAGTGGGAAGGGAGGGAGGGGAGAGAGAGTGGGAGGGGAGAGAGAGATAGGGAGGGGAGAGAGAGTGAGGGGAGAGTGAGAGTGAGGGGAGAGTGAGAGTGAGGGGAGAGAGAGAGTGAGGAGAGAGTGAGGAGAGAGTGAGGAGAGAGAGAGGGAAGAGAAAGTAAGGGAGGGAAGAGAGAGTGAGGGAGGGGAGAGAGAGTGAGGGAGGGGAGAGAGAGTGAGGGAGGGGAGAGAGAGTGAGGGAGGGGAGAGAGAGTGAGGGAGGGGAGAGAGAGTGAGGGAGGGGAGAGAGACTGAGGGAGGGGAGAGAACTGAGGGAGGGGAGAGAGATGGAAGGGAGAGAGAGTGAGTGAGGGGAGAGAGACTGAGGGAGGGGAGAGAACTGAGGGAGGGGAGAGAGATGGAAGGGAGAGAGAGTGAGTGAGGGGAGAGAATGAAGGAGGGGAGAGAGTGAGGGGAGAGAGAGGGGGGATAGAGAGGGGGGAGAGAGAGGGGGTGAGCGAGAGGGGTGAGAGAGAGGGGGTGAGAGAGAGGATGAGAGAGAGGGGGTGAGCGATATTGGGGGACAAAGGGAGGAGAGAGAAAAAGGAAGGAGAGAGAGAGGGAGAAGAGGGAGAGATACAGGGAGAGATAGAGGGATGAGAGAGGGATACATAGAGAGGGGGAGGAGAGAGAGAGAGAGGGAGAGAGAGAGGGAGAGAGAGAGGGAGAGAGAGAGAGGGAGTGAGGGAGGAGAGAGGGAGAGAGTGAGAGAGGGAAGGAGGAGAGAGGGAGAGAATGAGGGAGGGAGGTAAGAGAGAAAGGGGAAAGAGAGAGGAATTGGAGAGAGGGAGGGGAGAGAAAGGGGAAAGAGAGAGGAATTGGAGAGAGGGAGGGGAGAGAAAGGGAGTAGAGATAGGAATTAGGGTGAGGGTTGGGGTAGAGAGAGAGGGAGCGGAGAGAGAGGGAGGGGAAAGAGAGTGAGGTCAGAGAGTGATAGGAGAGAGAGGAGGGGAGATAGTGAGGGGATAGAGAGAGGGACGATAAATTGAGGGATGGGAGAGAGTGAGGGAGGGGAGAGAGAGTGAGAGAGGGGAGAGAGTGAGGGAGAGGAGAGAGTGAGGGAGGGGAAAGAGTGAGAGGGAGGGGGGAGAGAGAGATTGAGGGATGGGGAAGAGAGATAGGGAGGGGAAAGAGAAATAGGGAGGGGAAAGAGAAATAGGGAGGGGAAAGAGAAATAGGGAGGGGAAAGAGATAGGGAGGGGAGATAGTGAGGGATGTGAGAGACAGAGGGAGAGGAGAGAGAGAGAGGGAGCGAGAGGTAGGGGAGGGAGAGACGGTGGGAGGGGGGATAGAGGGAGGGTGGGGGGAACGAGGGAGGGAGGAGGGGAGAGAGAGGAATGGGAGAATTAGGGAGGGGAGATTGAGGGAGAGGGAGTGGAGAGAGAGATATGGAGGAGATAGGGAAGAGAGAGAGGAGAGAAGAGGAGAGGGAGTGTCGGGAACGATAGAGTGGGTGGCAGAGTAAGGGGCGAGAGAAAGGGAGCCATTGACGGTCTCCCATTACAGTGTTGGCGTCACATTTTCTCACTTCGCCAAACCTTTCCTCTCGCGGTTTTGTATTATATATTTGCATGTCCTCATAATCTAATCTCGTAATTTTTAATTTACTTTAATATAGCATCGTGGACTTTGTTGAATGCTTTCCTTCTAATCTTATTTCCTTTTAGGATATAAATGACACACTCAACTGTGATACAAATCAATTTCTTATTATTTCCCCTAAAAGTGTTAGAAAGTATTCTAACGGATCTAACTTGGAAGTCTTTTCAATCAGGTGCGTAAGGGATGGGCACTAAAATTACATTTTTGATAGTATATTTATATCCATTTTTTAAATCTTTTAAAAAAACACACTTAAAGGTTGTAATGAAAGCATGCATTCATCTTTTGGCTTTGCATTCTTGCAATCATAAAAGTATGTCTCGTGGAAGGAAAATATATTCACTCCATCGTTCCTTTTTGACTATTATAAAATCTCAAAATATTCCAAGAATTTTTTACTGAAATGTACTCCTAAGTCTAGAAGGATTTTTACCTTTCATTCGTATAAGATATTCTAATTATTTTAGAAAGAAAATCATTATCTGCTTGCTGGAAAACTGAAATACTCGCAGCAACTTTCATTACATATTTGCAAAAGGTCTTTCACATATTACTCGTAATAATATATAGCTTTAACATATAACTAAGGGCTTCCCTGCTGATATGATCAAAAGCAAATTAGTCGGAACAGGATGCATAACTATAGTAATTGTCCTAAATTACGGCGATGTTCATATACCTAAAATGTAACCCAAAACACTCATACTCACCTTATACTCACGCTTTTCTCCTTTCCCAATATCCCTCCATAAATGCAAGTCCTATTATGTTCTATAATCTATTCCACACTTAGTAGACAGTATTGCGCTAATGGCAGCTGCCAAATTATTCCTGTATTAGAGCCAGCACTTATGTCTTCGTCCCGTATTAAACATTTTAAGAAATAAAGGTAATCGTCTTATGTAGATCACTAGGAGCCAATAAATATAAATATTTTCTCGAAATTACTCGTTTATCATATCGCATAAATCGATATTCGCGTGGGATACGTTCCTGAATATCGCCGCTAATATCAAAAACGCACATCTTAAGACAAAGGGCTTATGAGAAAAAGAGGATGAGGTGGGTCATTTATACGGAAGCCAAGGAGGACGCTAATGATTAATAAGAAAAAACGCATAAGAAGTTCAATAGCCATTCCAATTTTTTTAAATTAATTAAAACACTGTAAACAGTAATATAAAGTTTAAAAAGTCATTTAACTTGTCTACGATTACAATACTGATGAAATTATGATATGGATGATGGTGATACGGGAGGATGAGTTAGGAAGATCTTGCCGGGATGGTGGCTTACAAGAGTCTGCTGAGGAAGGTATAAATAATCAAAACAGCGAATATTAAAACCGCGATTGTCGAAGTTTTACTGTATTTACACCGGAAATTCAGTATAACCGATCAGTTTTTTTGAAATAAAAATTAAGTATCAAAACATCAAAACTTTTTTCTTTCGCGTAGCTTCGACTTATATTCTAGATCGCTCTATAATCGAGAAAATGCAATATTTGTTTCTGAATAAGGAACTCGACACGTGTGTGTGAGCAAAGACAAAATAAGAATAGATTTTGCTAAGCGCCAATAAATTCCATTCGTTAAAAAAACATAATTCCATCTGAAATCCGAATGTGCGTGTTTTAGATTTCAAGTATGTGCTTGCGTTGCGGCGGATCTGCCAAAAATAGTTTCGACATTCACATCAGCTAACTGACACAATTAATATTTTGCTAACGATGAATAGAGTGAAATTTATCAAACGTTATTCGTTAACATCCAACGCATTCGGCGCGATGGATTCTCCCGTGGAACACAAGGCACACGCACCGAGAAAGAGGGACTCTCTGCGGTCGATGACGGGCGAGAGGGCGGGCGAGGCGTCCGGGGGGCCTTCCTCTTCGCCCTCTTCGCCCCCTCTCGCCCCCGATCGGCTTTCCGCATCGCCCTCCCAAGAGAGAGCCGATATCGTCGCCACGCAGCGCAGGCGGATAACCTTGGCCGCGGGACGGCGACCGTCCGCTCTGCGGCCCCTCTCCGCCACATCTCCGCCCCCGCCACCCGGGCCCGGCTCCAGGAACTGCCCCGGTCGCACCCGAAAGCGTAGACCGAGGACTGCGCTGGCGAGGCCGTGGGGCCCGTGCGGGATCGGGTCGCGCTGAATCAGCCAATCTGGGTCGGCCTTGAATTGCGAAGGAAGGAGGTGGATGAAATCAGATAGAGAGATAATAGGAAATAGAGAGAATAGGATGGAGATAGAGAGAGAAGGGAGAGGGAAAGTGCTGTGATTTCTTAAAACGTTTCTCGCTATGAAATGCTAAATCGCAAGTGTTCAGTGCGAACTGCGGGTAAGGATTTCTTTATTTTAGAGAAAAGTCATCGGATTGGATAATTCACTCATAGATAAGTGTAGGTGGAGCCAATTAACTATGTACAAAATCATTAAATACTTTCCGAGCATAGCTTCAAAAAGCAATTCTATGTATCTTGGATGCTATATTAAATGGTCTTAGCAATTTAGAATGTCAGGAATGGAAGGGAAAGAAAAAAACGATAACTTCCGGCGAATGTCACAGAATGGCCACTCATATTAAAATAGAGATTTATGGATTTCGCCTCAGTGACCAACCGCGCGGCGGACCCGGAGAGACTTTGCATTCAAGCGCTAAACTTATTTATAGTTAAAAAATAATATTTTAATCGTGGCCAAAGCCTTTTAATGGATTACTCTAGACAGTTATATGAAAATATCATGTTAAGCACAGAAATCCCTTTTCTATGAGATTGCATACATGATGAAAAAGCGAAGGCCGTGGAAGAGTTCGAGTTCGAATTTTTAACTCCGGCACGGATATTTTTTTCGCGCGTCGAACGCAACTTTAATGGCGATCGAACGCGTCTTCAATTACTACTTCACGAATGGAAATTCGTGATTCACAAATGCACTCGCAAAGCTGACTCCGCTCAAGCGGGAGGCTTTGAAAATACATAATAGAAAATATTGTTAATCGGAGCGGCAGAGGACTCTCGATGACATTTAAAGTATTTCGAGTGGCGTTTTCACCAGCTTCACAGGATACGCCTGTCGCCCCCTCACACCGATCGCTCCAGGTTGGACGGCATTAGAAGTGCCCAAAGGAATAAAGAGGTCAGATTATCAGGAGGCTGTTAGGCAAGTCTAAGAAAATGGTGCAAGGCAGACAATGTTGAGAAAAACTGAAGGAATAGCGAGAAATAGCCTCAAAGAAAGTAGAGAAGCCGAAGGCTACGGAAGAGACGATTGAATTATGAAGATCTACCGTTGTGTGTTGGCACCGTTGCTATTGGGGCTGCGCAGGTTGCTCTTGTAAAGCACGATCCACATGCGCGTGTTGTGCATGCGTGTATAAACGGATTTAGCAGCACTTTTGGAAACAATTTGGAGAAGTAATGATCTATCAAACGATCGTAGCTCGCACAGGCGTTTAATCACTCGTTTTTTTTATTTGCTTACATATCCCGAGCTCTTGTACTTACCTATCGTCATGCAATGTATGTGGCCGTCCTTTGCTGAAAATCTTCAAACGCCATTCTCAAAAAAAATATAACCAGCGTTGGATTAGTCTAGTCATCAAATTGCATAAAAAATTTTCTAAATCAGCTTTTATTCGAGAGTGAATATGAAATCGTACTATCAGATAAAACCTCCACAGTCTTAAAGAATGTTTGGGGCTGATGTGACGTAGGTATTTCATTAATGCCAATAGCTCCTCCAAGTTCTTAAAGTGCTGGAAATGGAATTATCGGCTTCCTTTAGTTTTTGAACACACGCTATAAAATAGTTAAAACGAATTCGAGGGGACCTTAAAACCTGTAGTACCGTTGAAAGTTAAGATTCGATTATTTCATGAAAATTACACTTTTTGGTGGTGTGCATGGAAAAAGTACAAACTTATAACATACATTCATCTATGCCGGAAGAAATAATCGTCTTTACACAAAATAAAAACTATGCACAATAAAAATATATATAGCAAATAAACATGAAAATAGTAGCATTAAACGTACACGGCAAGTTCTATGACACAACATGAGTGCATAGGGAGTTTGCAGGTAACAAACAGAAACGCGCTTAAAAATGCATCCCTAGGAACATCCCCACTCTCCCAATGGAATTCCAGGGGACTCGTTTTTATGTGCACGCGTACGATCACCGGCGAATCCGCGCCAGTTTTTATGCGCGCTCGCCTTGTGAACGCTCTGCACTACTCTAATGTATTCCCAAACGCGCGTTACCAAAATTCGGTTATAAGTGCGTACATTATACGCTTGTGATAATAAGGTCTAAGGTATAAATTGCTCCTCGTTCCGCCTCCAAATGAATCGAAGGGAAGGAAATCCAATAGGAGCCGACAGATCGTCGCAATGAAGTATCAGTAGTGAGGATAGCGAAGTTGTTTTTGATTTTCGGATTTACTTCGAGGAGTAAAAATGTAACGCTTTAGCCTCTTATTTTATTTCCGAAAGATTAGTTTCATTGAATGGAATTTTAGATACGTTAGGGTTTTTGTTAGTATTTAATTTAATTTATGTTAAATTTCATTGTTGTAAATACTCTTAACGATCAACGAGAACAATATCATAAGTCTCCACATGTCAACTTAGTAGAAAAGTATTTATTTAGCTCCCGGATGCATAAAAGCATTTCCACGCATTTGGAATTGAGAAGGATGACGTGAGATGTTTTTACCATACTCTTTTTAAGATACTTTTGTGACCAATTGATGCTATATTTGAGGGAAACCCCAGGTCCCAAGGGAGAGGACAATAGTTCCGTTGGCGTATTCCCGTGAGTACGGAGGAGACGGAAAATTGAATCGGTCAGTGGACGAGTTCATCCGCGAAGCGTTTGGAGGTCAATGAGGCCTCGAGGAATGGTTCCGAGGAGATCATGAGTTTCCTTATTAGAGCCTCCGATGAGCCTCGTCCAAATTGAGTCTGCCGCCGATATACACCTGGCCATTCGGAGCATTGTTCCTCGGACCCACTGCGGTTTGAAGTAAAATGGAACGGTTGCATCGCCTAATGTGGGACTTTCGCAGGGGCAATGGGGATGACTTGTGGAACTGCGGCTTGTCCTTGACTCTTGGTGGCATCGCGATGAGGATCTTGTGCTCACTACAATGTCGAGACAGAGGAGGAATTGAGAGCACGCTTGCTATTATTATATTCTCGTTATTACTTTCACGGTAAATTACGCAATCCTAAAAAAACAAATGCACTCGGCATTTATAATAAAAAGAAGTCAAACTCCCGATTTTCTGAAACTTTTCTTCGCCATTTCTACGATTTTTTTCTTCAGTTCTCTTTAATGGACTTTTCCATTGTCCTTTTAATGGTCGGATCATAACGTATCTACTACAAACGCGCGGGCACACACAATTTATAGAGGCTGTTTAAATTAAGAGCTGCTGTTACAGTGTGACGTGGAATTTCAAATAATTTTAATGGACAATATTGGATTAATCATTTTATTCCTCTTATTTAAACTAATGTCTAGCTAAAAATGTTAGTTCGTTCAGTATTATTGACTCAATATAATAATAATAAGTCGACATTATTTAAGGGTGATATTTAGACCATCTAGTCCATTCTTACATATAACCCTGTATGACGAACACAAACATCCATGCTCTCGGCGGGATTCGATCCCGAGACCTCAGCATCCGTCGGCAAACACTCTTACCAAACGTTTACCAATTTTCAACGTCCATTTATCTTGAAACATGTTTGCATTCGCGAAAATACTCGCGTACGAATTAGAACGGAGCGTGGGAGACGAGTTCCTCGAAGCTATGCGTCAAGAAATTCACGCGCGGGTCACGGAAAAAAGTGGAAGAGTTGGATTGGAAGTGGAAAGAAGGGGTCGGGAACGGAGAAGGGAATGGAAAAGAGAATAGAGGAAGAAGAGGGATGGAAAAGAGAATAGAGGAAGAAGAGGGATGGAGAGTGGGAAGACTGATTGACACTCACCGGCCTGTCGTTGACGTACCACCTGAGGGAGGCGGCTGGGTGGGATCTGCCAGCCGTGCAGTTGAGGTCAACCAAGTCGCCGTTGCTCTCGTACTTGTTCTTGCCCCCCGTGATGCGCGGGGGTTCTTTGGGTGGGACTTCTTGGAGAGCGACGACGGCACGGCATGCGTCGAAAAATTTATCGAGCCGGAAAAAAGGAAAAGGAGGTAAGATTCCGATCAAAATGTTCCGAGTAAAAAAAAAGAAAAACACCCGCATTCCGAAACAGGAAAGATTATCTGCTAAGGTAGTTCAGTGGTAGAATATCCGCCCGGCAAGTGGAAGACCCGGGTTCGATTCCCGGTCATAGCAGAATTTTTTCTGTTTCAAAGTTATTCCCGAGTATATTAATGGCAATCGTGTTCAAAATCCGGTTGAAATAAAGGAGTGGGGTGTGTGCTTGAGGAATTCGCTCGAGGGCCGCAAATGAAAGCTTCCATAAAGGCATGCTTTTAATCATCTATAGAAAATATTTTGTATATGCAATATAACTTTTTGCCAAAACGGCAGCTAATAACAAGGAGAATCACTAAATATAGATGAATTAAGATATGCAAAATAATTGTATTTAATATCGATTATCTATTAAACATAGCGCCCAGTTACATTGAGTCTATTTGGATTTTTTCTAACGATCTCTAGATTTGGTATACAGGGGACATTTCCACTCCGACAAAAATACAAATGGCTGCGATCTCGGCCAATTTTAAATTGGTTTTGTTTTAACTTGTACATGGAATTCATTTTAAATTTCACTATTATATTAAAATGGGAAGTGTCTATTGTGGAAGAGTGGATGATGGTGAAAGTGTGGTTAATAATACTCACAGACCACTTCCATCCTGCCTTCGCCGCTGGCTGAGGAGAAAGATGGCGCCTCTGCAGACACCTCGCACCTGTACACTCCACTCGACCTCAAGGTAACACCCCGGAGAAACACTTGCATGCTGTCCGATAGATGGTGCTGCACACGAGTCGAAAGCGACAAAGGAAATGTGCGACACAAATGAATGAGAACTGTTTGTGTTTTAAGCGAATCAGCCTTTTGGGCTTAATATCGCCACAAATTTACTTACATATAAGGGAGGAGAGGGAAATCCTGGCATTAGCTTTACTCTTACGAAGGGTACCAAGGAGGTAAATTGAATGAGAACGTTCGACAAAATTTTAACATGGCGTGATACTAACAATTATATTTAGAATAATCTTATAAACGTTTGAAAGAACTTTCTCTATAATCATTCCATTCGCAGCCACAACAGCACTCTCTTAAGTAATATTGGCGTAGGAAAGAGGTGAAAACGGCTAAATTCTGAATGTGATTTGATGCAATTATTTCTGTATATTTCTAAAATAATTTCAAGTAGTCTTCGTGAGGTATTAAAATTGTGTGTGTGTATATATATATATATATATATATATATATATATATATATATATATATATATATATATATATATATATATATATACATACACACACACACACACATATATATATACATACATACATACATATATATATATATATATATATATATATATATATATATATACGGTCACCGGAATAGCGTTTCTCTCAGACGCCCCCTCCCAGTTGCATTACATGCTAATACCCACAATGTTCCCTTTAATAGTTGCTACAATGTTAGGATTATTCGCGCTTTACCCTATGACACTCCTGCCCCCCTTCTCCGACACTGGGAACTAGCACATATCCATCTTCTCGACTCTTTCTCTCCGCCTGGCCTCAACCTCCGCTAACCCTATTAGCCCCCTTACAATGTTTCCTTGTTACTTTGTAACTATTCGGACTCTACCTCATCACACTCCCTCTTTATTGGCTATCCACCCCTCCTACTCCCCACCTCCTCCAATCATCAACCTTCCCACATCACCCTGTCATTCCCCGCCCAGTGTGTCACTTTACGTTACTCTTTCGCTGAAGAAGGGCTTAGGCCCGATAAGCTTGCGTGTGTTTTTGTGTTCGTGTGTTTTACGTGTCTCTTCGACGCCCCCAGCAGCCTGCCAGCTTGGTCCTCAACTTGGTGAGTGTCCGCTGGGCTTCCCTCAACACCTTGTTGCCACCCTCATCACTACCTTTTCTTTTCCTTTAGTTAATATATATACCGTCCTTTTTTCTCCTTTTTTGTCTATATCTTTACGTTTCTTTCCTGTCGTCTTTTCCTCTTATCTTTCTCTTCCACCATGGAACTGACCCGTCTCCGTTATCATCTCCGTAGACACATTACCCTCAACTGCCAGATTGAATTCCTCAACTCCTGCCTTGCACTTGGACTCACCCCCAAATGCCTCACCATCAGAATTCCTCTTTCAGGTCTTCCTCCCCCTATACGCGCTTCCCTAGCCCTCACGTATCACCTCGCCTCTATCCACATTATCCGTTCCACCATACACCATTATACCACCCTCTCTAACTCCCACTTCGCTAATTGTAAATCTCTCGTTCTTTATCTTCGTCATTCTTCGCAATCCATATCCGACCTTCGTGCCGCTTTCCTTCAAGCGGCTAATGATATCACCGCACATCGCAACAGACTTCTCCGTAAACTCTCTCTGCTTTGCGTCCGGCACCTCAAACTTGGTCTTCCCCTTCCGTTCATAACAGCTGGCGAGGTCAACAAACCACCTCCTTCCCCGCCACTCATCGGTCAAACTCCCTGTCTTGCGGACCTCCTGGGATTCCCAACGCCACCATCACTTCATATCCTGAAAAAGACCCACACTTTCCTAACCCGCAAACCTTTGAAGCGCTCATATTTTTCGCACACTCCTGCCACCACCTCTTCATCTTGCCAACCAGATGAAGTCTTGAACCTTTCCTCCCACGTACTTACCCCTGCAGAGAATGAACTCCTCTCACGCGGCCTTTCCTTTTGTCCCACCACCAAATTTGATCATTTTCGCCTCCTTGCCGACGTCCAGTCCTTTGCCCGCACACTACGTCTAAAAACTAACCCTCCCAAAGAAGACTCTCTCACCTCTGCCAACCCAAAACTCCCTCCCGGCCTCCCACCTACCTTTTCCATCTTCAAACCTCCTTCCCAATACATTCCACCCACCCTTCCTTCCCTACACCCGGTCGAACAATACCTCAATTATATCCTTTCCAGAATCTCCCAACCTAACTTTTCCGATCTTATCGACCATACAGATAATCTTACCAGACGTGAAAGGCATGCCATTTCCACACTCAAACATCTTGACCATATCATCATCCTCCCTGCCGACAAGGGCACCACCACGGTTGTGATGGATCGCGCCAAATATAACGAGGAAGCCGAGCGCCAACTTTCTGACGAAACCTCTTACCATCACCTTACTTCCAACCCCACAGACCACTCCTACCAAATTTCGTCCTATCTTCATTCCTCAGGCAAACAGGAAGGCCTTTCCGATTCCGCCATTGCTCTAATGATCCCCAACAAACCCCGCACACCCACTTTCTACCTTCTCCCTAAAATCCATAAACCCAACATCCCCGGCCGCCCCATTGTTGCCAGCTTTAATTCCCCTA
>CM054117.1:109251524-109284024 GCA_028673005.1 Tanypteryx hageni | reverse complement strand
AATTTTTTATTGTAATTCCTATTTATTATAACGCATATTACTTGCGGTATTCCTGTATGTGTTCAATTAAATTATCTATCAATCAATAATTTATTTGGACTTTATATCACATAATGTACAGTCCCGGCCAGAATTAAAGCAACATCTCGTGGCGTTCTACGTCGGCATCCGCGCGAACTTAAACGAGCGAAGTCTCTTCCGACGGAATGGTAACCCTGAACAGGTGCAGGAGTAGGGGAGGATCCGAGCGCTGAGGGGGTGAGGAAACGCCGACAGTGTATATGATAAATTCGGGGTATGGTTCAAGGTTTCTCGGTTGTGTAGCGAAGTTTTCTCGTTGCATCCGAGCATCCTACTCTCGGAACTCAAGCGATCTTACAATTTAGAAAGTACGGAGAGGGTTTAAGTCGAGGGAGAAAAAACGCTAAATGCTATTTATAATCATCAACGAAACCTTTGCCCATGCAATGCGAATGAAATACAAATAAAATTAGAAATCTAATATTATATCTTTAATTAATAATAAATCCACCCTACTCTGTTCTGGATAACCACTGAGGTTGAAACAAACGAGGCGGCTGTCAGATGGGACCGTACTCCCCTCACTTGACATCTTTCTCTAAGAGCAGGCAAATGCCGGCCTCGGGTAACATTCCTCTCTTCCTCCCGTCTTCCATACCTATTGCCGATCCTTTTCTTCTGGTCTGAAAAGCTGTTATCGATACTCACTTGCCTCTTTAAATGTGGGCCCATTTTCCGTCTCTTTCGATGGAATGGCAACCCTGAACAGGAGCAGGAGTAAGGGAGGATCCGAGCGCTGAGGGGGTGAGGAAGCGCCGACAGTGTATTTGATAAATTCGGGGTACGGTTTAAATTTTCTCGGTTGTGTAGCGAAGTATTCTCGTTGCATTCGAGCTTCCTACTTTCGGAACTCAAGCGATCTTACAATTTAGAAAGTACGGAGAGGGTTAAGTCGAGGGAGAAAAAACGTTAAATGCTATTTATAATCATCACCAAAACCTTTGTCCCTGTAATGCAGATGAAATACAAATAAAATGATAAATAAAAACTAACAACTTTAATTAATATTCAATCCACCTTCCTCTGTTCTCGATGACTAGTTCCAACCTCTTCGGCATGGATTTAATAACGTTCCCGCATAATCCAGCGCTTATGCTCTCCCATTCTTCTTCTATTTGTTGCCACAATTGAGCAGCGTTTTGGGCTCTCACATTTTTATTTTTAATCTCCCTTGCCATGCACACCCAAATGTTTTCAATAGGGTTGAGATCGGGGCTCCTAGCTGGCCACACCAGCTGTGTGATTTGTTGCTCTTCAAACCACCTTTTAGCCACCATGCAGGTGTGCACTCGAGAGTTGTCCTGTTTTTAATAAAAATTAAAGTTATAATAGTTAAATAATTATTGCTACAACATTCACGAACACTTCTATTATAGGCTGTATCCTAGGCTGGAGGGCGTTGCGGCGAGTGTAGAGCGGGGGAAAACTAACATATCAACTATAATGCGTCTTCCGTAGTGAGGATTTACGGGCGGCACGGAGATGCTAACCACCCGCCCGCACTTGATTATATATTTGATGTGACCAACTCATGGCTTTCGTCAGACTACATACGATTCTCCGATTGGGATTTTCGTTGAAAGTTGGGAACTTTATTATATTCAGATTAAATTATGTTAAGCTATGCATTTTATAGGAAATCGTTTCCAACAATACTTGTAAAAGATAACATTCTTTACGTTTATTTGCATACAAAATCTTCATTACCAACGTGTTCATGGGGATAACTGTGGAAAACCGAGGAAAATATTAAAAAACTGAACTCAATTCTGCGTTCTATGGATAATTATTAAAAACATACGTTGTAGATATTTATATCATCTACATATGTCATGAATCATTTTCTTACTGAAATATTAAAGGACATGCTCTAGTAAAATGAGAATATGACGTCACAATACCCCACTTCAGGTATGCAGACTGTTGTCAAAAAGTTATCAGTTCATTGTTGGGTTAAATAAGTTGTGGATGTTAAATTTCGTGAATCGTGGTGATAGGATTGTAACTATTTGAGTTGCCGTGTCCTCAAACGTTTGTAACACAGACATCATCACGTGTATCTCCGTCAAAATCAGGAAATCGATAATTTCCATGAATACAATATTTTCTCTATATACGTCGTATGCATGGAGAAAGTAAAAATGTAAGTTGTTTGTTTTTCCTCGCATCACCCTTGCATGGCTTCAAAGGAAGTATGGAAAAACAGGCGTCGTGGTGAAGCCATCTGCCACAACAATGAAAATCGCGACAGCTCAAACTACACGCGTCTACTTCGGACACAACGCGTTGACATTAACGCGGGCGGACAGGCAGCGCAACCCACACACCGATATGCCGTTCACGTAGGACACAGCCGAATAAAAAAAGTAATCAATGGAAAAATCGTATCTTCGCACATCAACGTTTAAAATCCGCAGAATAAAAGACAGCATGCCCAAAATTAAGGTAGTTTCAAAGGTCACTTACCTGTTGATAAATAAAATCATCTGCGAATAACGACGTCACTGAGGGAAGCATAATATTATCTAAAATCTGAACATTTCTCCCCGTTCAAATTTCCTTCCAACCTCCAGCATACCCCTGGGCCGTCTGAACATATCCATGCCCAGGCGTGAACCGAAAATCGTCCACTCCTTGCCCGCTCGTGAATGTATCTTGGATTAAATCGAGTATTTTGGGGCCGATACACCAGCACTGGACCAGAAGACGCCGACGAAAATGTTTTCTCGTCGGAAAAAATCACTCTGCCCCAGAATTCTTCTCCTTTCCTTAAGTGTTCATTAGCAAACTCGAGGCGAGCAGCACGGTGAGCAGGAGTTAAAATTTCTTTTATCGCTGCTCTTCTTGACCGCAGATTAGTGGCCAAGATCCGCCGACGGACCGTCCTCGTACTTGCATGAAAATTTGTTTCAATTCGGGCTTGGGTTGAGGATGTGAAGGGATTTTCCCTGACATACTCCAGCAGTCTAATATCTTCTTCAGCGGTGGTTGACTTCGGCCTCCCCTGACCTCTTCGTTCAACGGAAGAGAGGAATGTTACCCGAGGCCGGCATTTGCCTGCTCTTAGAGAAAGATGACAAGGGAGGGGAGTACGGTCCCATCTGACAGACGGCGCACTTAAGGTTTCTCCTGAGAATATCCCGGGCCAGCCGCCTCGTTTGTTTCAACCTCAGTGGTTATTCAGGAGTTTATTAAGGCAGAATGGGATAGCATAAGCACTGGATTATGCGGGATCGTTCTTAAATCCATGCCGAAGAGATTGGAACTAGTTATCCAGAACAGAGGAGGGTGGATTTATTATTAATTAAAGATATAATATTAGATTTATAATTTTATTTGTATTTCATTCGCATTGCATGGGCAAAGGTTTCGTTGATGATTATAAATAGCATTTAGCGTTTTTTCTCCCTCGACTTAAACCCTCTCCGTACTTTCTAAATTGTAAGATCGCTTGAGTTCCGAGAGTAGGATGCTCGGATGCAACGAGAAAACTTCGCTACACAACCGAGAAACCTTGAACCATACCCCGAATTTATCATATACACTGTCGGCGTTTCCTCACCCCCTCAGCGCTCGGATCCTCCCCTACTCCTGCACCTGTTCAGGGTTGCCATTCCGTCGGAAGAGACTTCGCTCGTTTAAGTTCGCGCGGATGCCGCCGTAGAACGCCACGAGGTGTTGCTTTAATTCTGGACGGGACTGTACAAAGGTTTACATTGTACGCAAATGCTCGTTAATGATATAGCAACATGGGTTACTCTATGACGAAAGTTTCAACATACAAATGGGCGGCCCGGGCGAAGCCCGAGGGCCCGCGCTTTAAGGGAGCCGCAAGAGATTGAATGGTGAGACCGGAGTGTTAAGTGTTTTTACCTGCTATTGCTTAACTTTACCGTGTGTGCGTGAGCCTGTATGGTACCGAAATTCAAACATATACATGTCAAGTATGCCAAAGATCATGGAAAGAGGAGAAAAAATAAGAGACCCAAGTGAGCATTATACGAATATTTAAAGCCTACGATCTAATCCACACTTAGGGAATAAAAGGTAAAAAAAAGGAGATACAATATTAGAAGTTTCGCATTAATTAGCTGTTGGTCTTGAAAAAAAAAATTATCGATTCTATCAAGGGTAAGGTCGAAATGTCGAGGCCAAATCTACGGCAAAGCTACAATTATTTATTTATTTAAACATCAATGTCGCAAGTTGGCTAAAGCCAAGTGGCGACGACTGCTACAGTATTGGACCCACAAATCACTTGACTTATACATAAATTGAAATTAAAATTTCAAAATACATATGAGTGGCGTTTATTCAAATGGTTCAGGTCAGAATTCTGGAAAAGGAGGAAAATACAAAATTTGTGAATTGTGCTTCATGCAACTTAAATCTGGTACATAATGATTTGGCTCTTGTCATACCTGAAATTTCTTCATTCTCCAGAAACATGGAGAGAACTTGCGTTCATTTGGCCTAAGCAACTACAGATGGAAATTATTATAATCTTTCATAAAACTGGAAAATAATTATTCTATAAAGACTATTGATGCAAATAGGCTGAAATTTCTGCCAATATTATACTCATAATTAAGTCTGACGATTAAATAGAGAACGAAAAGTCACTTAAGAAAATATTGGAAACATTTTAACTTGTATTTCTGCTTGTGATACAATGAAAAATATTTAACTCTGCAAATACAGCACCTATAAGTCTGAAAGCAAAAATGCCGATCTTTTCAAAGCATACATTTATCATTACGAGAAACCACATAGAGCTAAATCATTTAGGAATGACTATTAATCTGCCAAAATATCTGCTACAAATCTTTGTAGAAAATGGAGGGTTGAACCGAAATTTAAACATATTCGTGAATAACAAGAGGCCTAATTGAGTGTTATGATGACAAGGAGTCGGATGATGATTCATCATTCACAATTAATGTCTAAAATGGAGATATTCCAAATATTCAAAATCTTATGGGAAGTACAAGGATTTCAAGTGGTTGACACGTTTAATGTTCTATAACCACATACACTTGCTAGGGATGACGAGTTAGAGAAAGGAACGGAAAACCTAGAGAAAAAGTTCAGCATAGATGTAACCGACCACTTCCCAGAGCAGTTGATTTCATTTCGGTCTTCCCTCCTCTTAGGTTATGAATTGCACATTATTCTATCTGATCCAGACAACGGATAATGAAATTGAAATCCGAATGGCTATTTTGTATTGGAAAGAAGGTAATTGGGAAACTTGAGACTCATAAGAAGGTATTTATGCAGCATTACATGAATTCAGTTTTTCTTTCACAACATCATAAAATTCACAGATCCATTACTGGGATAGTTTCAGAATTCGCAATTTCGTATAATAGGTCACTTTATTATTAATCACAAGCAATAAAAGATAGTCTTCGTGTTATATAAATCAATTATTAATACGAAGTTTCTTGTTCTGGAGTACAGCCATATCGCCATGAATGAAAACAATATTCATGGGTGTCTTTATCTATTATTAAGGTTTTCTGCTTTCCTAAAGTTT
The DNA here is from genome assembly GCA_028673005.1 of Tanypteryx hageni. NCBI lineage: Eukaryota > Metazoa > Arthropoda > Insecta > Odonata > Petaluridae > Tanypteryx > Tanypteryx hageni. The sequence goes on along the minus strand of CM054117.1, from coordinate 109,278,404 downwards.
CGACATAACGCTGGGGGCGAAGAGTATAGATATGCAGTATAGAAAATGAAGGGAGGGACGGGGATTGCGCGCGCAGGATATTTGGAAAAGTGATCTAGGTGGGGAGGGTGATATTGGTGTGGGGAGGAGGTTGTTGGGGGGGGAGGTGGGTGTATGGGGTGGGGAACAGGGTGTTGGGGTGGGGAGGAGTGTGTTGGTGGTGAGGAGGAGAGTGTTGGTGGTGAGGAGGTGGGTGTTTGGTGTGGGGAGAAGGGTGAAGGGGGAGGGAAGTAGGGTTTCGGGGGTGGGGAGAAGGGTGTTGGGGTGGGGAGGAGTTGGAGGTGGGGAGGTGTTGGGGTGGGGAGGAGTTGGAGGTGGGGAGGTGTTGGAGTGGGGGAGGTGTTGGGGTGGGGAGGAGTTGGGGGTGGGGAGGCGTTGGGGGTGGGGAGGCGTTGGGGGTGGGGAGGCGTTGGGGGTGGGGAGGCGTTGGGGGTGGGGAGGCGTTGGGGGTGGGGAGGCGTTGGGGGTGGGGAGGTGTTGGGGTGGGGGGAGGGTGTTGGGTGTGGAGAGAGGGGAGTTAGGAGTGGGGAGGTGTGGGGATGGGGAGGTGTTGGGGGTGGGGAGGAGGGTGTTGGGGGTGGGGAGGAGGGTGTTGGGGGTGGGGAGGAGGGTGTTGGGGGTGGGGAGGAGGGTGTTGGGGTGGGGAGGAGGGTGTTGGGGTGGGGAGGGGTTGGGTGTGGGGAGTATGATGTTAGGGGTGGAAGTGTGAGGCTTGCATACAACACATACGGTGGCTACGTTCTGCTTAATTAATATACATCATACAACAGGGTGGACAATTTTTGACAATCATTTGTGTCCAATGTTCCTGCGTGCCAGTTTATAGTTTAAACCAAAAGCTACCCATCGTATAAGTGAAAGTCAAGTCTAATTAACGATTTTAGGGTAAAAATTTAAAAAATAAAGGTATTATTATCATAATTTTACCGAGATAATATGAATTTGTGTGTTATTTTTCGTATCTATAATTCATTATAGTTTTACGGGCCTCATGAAATGCTCTCGAGGGCCATGGTTTGCACAATCCAGGCACACAATTTCCCAATCTAAAAGTGGGATCACAATTCGAAAGGAAATGAAACAAACTGCCTTTAAAGAGACTAAAGAAAGCAGTCAGTCATGATAATTTGAAAAAGCGAGGGCAACAGAGTGAGGTACGCTAAATTACCAGCAGAAGAAACGGAGTGAGAAAGTGAGGATCGAGGCACGAAGAAACCGAGGTTTCGGAGTGATTACTAATTAATTATTAACAAATATGTATGCTGAAATTAACAAACACATTTCAACTAATTTTACGCTATGAAATATTTAACCGCGAATTAGATCATAATGCGGAAAAATCAATCTTAATTAGCAGGGCCAGTAAAAGAATTCATGCCGAAAGTCTTCTTTCACCATTCATTTACTGAAGGAAACGGTTGCGACCAACTTTTTAGGAACGTTTGCATTAGCATATAGGTATCATATTCAAGTTCTCAAAAGCAAACCCTTAATTGGCAGAAAAACGAATGTGATGTGCAACGTGTCTCGACTAAGAGAAAGTCCCAAAATGGGGCGTAATATTATTTTCTACCTTGAATATGTGCCAGAAGGAGGTGGTTCAGGGGATGAACACGGGCAGCCGGCGACTTCTGCTCGCGGAGCGAGGAACGCGTCGGGGAGGGGGCCATATTAATCTTAAAATAGAATTTCGAATGCTGTCACGGCATTGCTGTGTATAATGGTGGTGCAGCGCACTCTTGATTATGGCAAACGCAAATGGAAGGATTCTGATTTTATGGCACATTACCCGGCTTTGGCATAATATTTTATCGTTATAAAACTGTTTCATACATCAAAACTCTGCTTATATTCTTCTTCCATGATTTCCAACATATCGAGCGTCAATGAAATATAACCACATCTTCTATTTCACAAATAATCCTGAGCTGCACAATAATTTATTACTTATCCGCCGATTCATTAGATTTAGAGCGCTATTATCCCTCGAAAGCTCCTCATTGAAAGCATCACGCCCTCGCTATTCTGCACGCACGCACACAAACGCCCACGAATGCACAGCGAGCACCTTCAGACGCAACACTCGAACAATTCGCCCTGCGCTTCACTTGAAAGAGCAGATCGATTCATACTCCACCGATAAATTCACCGAGCACCCCCCGCCTTCCATTTACCCTCGCCCACTCCACCTTTCAATTCAAATTCCACCTCCTCATCTCCTCACCCATTCCTCCCTTTCCATACACCCCCTTCCTTTTCCCCCATCCATTACAAAATTCCCCTTCTTTATTCCCTCTTACATCCGTCTCCTTCCATCTGAAAATTCTCCCACCTGACCTCCTCGCCATCTTTCTCCTCTCATCCTCCCCATTTTCTCTTCCCATCTCAAAATTCCCCTTCCTCCTCACCTCTTCCATCCCTTGCATCCTTTTTAGCCCAAAACACAATCCCCGCAGACATCCACCTCACTTATCCTTTCATTGAAAATTCAGGCACTTCGTTTTTAAACCCTCCATCTTCCTTCCCCTCTTCTCTCTCCTTCTCTATCCCATTTTCTATCTCCTTTTCCTTCTTCGCACCGCACTTTGCACCACTCCACTTATATACGAACACGCCCTCCTTAACTTCTCCTTTTGCTGCATAACTCCTTCAATGAGAAAATTATTCAACGTTTGGAACAGATTAACTCATTCTCGCCTTTGACACATCGTTTAGACCAAACATTAGAAGTAGAGCATAAAATTAAACTTAAAAGATCGCATAATCAATACCTTATGAATGGATTCCTTGGCTCAATGACTTAAAGTGCATTGGTTCCCCTCAAAGTCATTCGCTTCCTCCTATCAGCACATCCTGAGATTTGCTCTCTCTCTCTCTCTCTCCGGTCACTCCTCATTTATCCATCACCCTCCAATTCTCTTTCTCTCTCGCTCACTCCCTCTCTTCCTTCTCTAAAGCATTTTCAAACTTCCTCCTCCCGCACTCGCCCATCACATATCGGTCTCCCTCCATTCGACCCCCCAAGCCACATCTCTTTCCCCTGATCTCCTCTCCCATACTCCTTCACACACAGTCTCTAATTTCCCCTCTCACTCCTCCCCTTCCCCCTGGTTACGCTCTCGCTCTCTTCAACTGCCTAGAAAGAGCCAATTCTCTCTCTCCCCATGAATGTTATATGGGACCAAGGATGAGAGAGGGGGCCAACAGCAGTGCTGACTATTCGTCCTTCTAGCGAATTTCCCTCTCGGCCCCCTCATCCTCATCCCCCTCATCCTCAGACCCCTCATCCATAGCCCCCTCATCCTCAACCCCCTCATCCTCAGCCCCCTCATCCTCAGCCCCCTCATCCTCAACCCCCTCATCCTCAGCCCCCTCATCCTCAGCCCCCTCATCCTCAGCCCCCTCATCCTCAACCCCCTCATCCTCAACCCCCTCATCCTCAGCCCCCTCATCCACAGCTCCCTCATCCGCAAACCCCTCATCCTCACCCCCCTCATCCTCAGCCCCCTCATCCTCAACCCCCTCATCCTCAGCCCCCTCATCCTCAACCCCCTCATCCACAGCTCCCTCATCCGCAACCCCCTCATCCTCACCCCCCTCATCCTCAACCCCCTCATCCTCAACCCCTCATACTTAGCCCCCTCATCCACAGCTCCCTCATCCTCAGCCCCCTCATCATCAACTCCCTCATCCTCAACCCCCTCATCCACAGCTCCCTCATCCTCAACCCCCTCATCCTCAGCCCCCTCATCCTCAACCTCCTCATCCTCCACCCCCTCATCCTTCGCACCCTCATCCTCAAGCCCCTCATTCTTAGCCCCTCATCCACTGCTCCCTCATCCTCAACCCCCTCATCCTAAACCCCCTCATCCTCAAACTCCTCATCCTCCACCCTCTCATCCTTAGCACCCTCGTCCTCAAGGCCCTCATCCTTAGCCCCCTCATCCACAGCCCCCTCATCCTCAGCACCCTCATCCTCAACCTCCTCATCCTCAACCCCCTCATCCTTAGCCCCCTCATCCTCTACCACCTCATCCTCAACCCCCTCATCCATAGCCCACTCATCCTCAACCCCCTCATCCTTAGCCCCCTCATACTTAGCCTCCTCATCCTCAACCCCCTCATCCTAAACCACCTCATACTTAGCCCCCTCATCCTCAGCCCCCTCATCCTCAAGCCTCTCATTCTTAGCCCCCTCATCCACAGCTCTCTCATCCTCAACCCCCTCATCCTCAACCCCCTAATCCTCAACCCCCTCATCCTCAGCCCCCTCATCCTAAGGCCCCCTCATCCTCAAGGCCCTCATCCTTAGCCCCCTCATCCACAGCCCCCTCATCCTCAGCACCCTCATCCTCAACCTCCTCATCCTCAACCCCCTCATACTTAGCCCCCTCATCCTCAGCCCCCTCATACTTAGCCCAATCATCCAAAGCCCCCTCATCCTCAAGTCCCTCATTTTTAACCCCTCATCCGCAGCTCCTTCATCCTCTACCACCTCATCCTCAACCCCCTCATCCATAGCCCCCTCATCCTCAGCCCCCTCATCCTTAGCCCCCTCATCCTTAGCCCCCTCATCCTTAGCCCCCTCATCCACAGCCCCCTCATCCTCAGCCCACTCATCCTCAACCCCCTCATCCTTATCGCCCTCATCCACAGCCCTCTCAGCCCCCTCCCACTCACCTGCCCAATTCGCTCCTTTTCAACTCACTCTTCGCTCCTATTCTCTCTCTCTCTCTCTCATTATGAGTACTCACTCCTTACCCTCCCTTACTCCCTCTCCGCTCTCTTCTATTTCCCCTCTAGTGAGAGACTTCTGCTTTCCCAGATTTACACGCTTACTTGTTCCGGATAGCAAAAATTATTCTTTAAGCTTTGGTATTTCTGAGGAAGCCAGCGGACGAGAGGTTGGTGGAACCACTTTGGAGGGAGGGAGGGGGACAGGAAGGAAGGAAGGCGAAAAGCAAGGAAGGAAGGGAGGGGGAAAGGATGGAAGGGAGGTAGGGTGGGGGTGAAGGAAGGAATGGAGGGGGGAGGGAAGAGGTTGAATGAGCGATTGGAGGACTGAAAGAGAGAGATTATCGTTCCGGCACGTACATTTGGAGGTGACTTCTGATAACTAAAGCGACTTTTATGATTTGGAAACGGATCGAAGTATCACGTGTCACTGTCGCTTGAGAATGTCGTCGTCACGTTTTATTCACCACGTCACTGCGAGGAGGGCTTCCATTAAAAAAAATCGAAAATGAGGTCATTGCATATATTAAAGTCTAATATAATATTACTAGTAGAATCTGAATGCATTCTGCAAGCATAACGTTTCGTCTTGAAAAACATTGAATTTAAAAATAAGATATATTATTAGAAATATTATTTAATTCAAAAGGTTTCACGTTTGCAACGATTGTCTTTTTTACTTATGGAACAATATTGAAGTAAATCAATCCCTATGATTTGCAATTTTAAGAATATTATACTTTTTCCATTTTGGGGTATTAATGCGACACATTTCTGCTATCTTTTAAATTTATAGCACATCTAGATGTGAAATGATATTTATCTAATCGTTTAACATTTAAAAATTTATAACGACCGCAATAACAACTTCATGAAGATATTCAAATGATAATTTGTGCATTTCCACTAAAATCTAAATAACTTCAAAATTTCAGGTTTTTAGCCTGCCTCATAGTACCTAAACAATTCTTTTTATTTAAATTTTAAGAATTTTTAACAGCCAAACAAATTAAAATTTCAAAATTTCTATAATCCTTTTTTCGTTTTATTACAAATTCTATCTTTAAAAAAATTTCAGCTTCGCTGCACATTCGGAAGACATAATTTTAAATAATTCTTTAAACATTTGCTAATCTTTATCGCTAGCATTTTCGAGCTTTTTCAAGATTTTCTTTTTTGTATAGAATTTGCTATAAAATATTTGTAGAAGTTTGTATCTACGACTTATAATTGCCTAGATAAAAATTATAAAATTTTATTGTACAAATGGGATAAAACCCACCGTTAAAAATGAACAATTTAGAAATTTTCGAATTTTTCTGGTAGTTCTGAGCAAAATCCAACAATTGTGCAAAATTTCAGCTCCCTATACATCTTAGATTGGTCTACACACTGGAATATCTTTTTCCCATGTTAACTTGAAGGAGATGTTTCGGGGAATCTGGAGTCAAACCCACGACTCTAAAAGCAAAAATGGATTTAAAAGATTTTTGTTTTTTATATATAGAATTTGCTACAATATTGATGGAATGATATGATCCGAAGATCCTATGCAGACAGGCATAAGCTGTGAAAGATGGAACAATTTTTGAAACGAGAAAAAAGTCTGCTATGACCGGGAATTGAACCCGGGTCTTCCACTTGCCGGGCGGATATTCTACCTCTGAACTATCGTAGCAGAACATTTTCTCTCGTTTCTGAACACGGATGTTTCCCTTGGTGGGACGGGAACTAACCAAGCTAGTATCAAACTGCCCCAACAGATGTCCTCGAAGAGAATCATCGAAAGAAACTCCTACCTCTCAAATGGTGAGATTGCCAAACATGAAATTGATGGAATGATATGATCCGAAGATCCTATGCAGACAGGCATAAGCTGTGAAAGATGGAACAATTTTTGAAACGAGAAAAAAGTCTGCTATGACCGGGAATTGAACCCGGGTCTTCCACTTGCCGGGCGGATATTCTACCTCTGAACTATCGTAGCAGAACATTTTCTCTCGTTTCTGAACACGGATGTTTCCCTTGGTGGGACGGGAACTAACCAAGCTAGTATCAAACTGCCCCAACAGATGTCCTCGAAGAGAATCATCGAAAGAAACTCCTACCTCTCAAATGGTGAGATTGCCAAACATGAAATTGATGGAATGATATGATCCGAAGATCCTATGCAGACAGGCATAAGCTGTGAAAGATGGAACAATTTTTGAAACGAGAAAAAAGTCTGCTATGACCAGGAATTGAACCCGGGTCTTCCACTTGCCGGGCGGATATTCTACCTCTGAACTATCGTAGCAGAACATTTTCTCTCGTTTCTGAGCACGGATGTTTCCCTCGGTGGGACGGGAACTAACCAAGCTAGTATCAAACTGCCCCAACAGATGTCCTCGAAGAGAATCATCGAAAGAAACTCCTACCTCTCAAATGGTGAGATTGCCAAACATGAAATTGATGGAATGATATGATCCGAAGATCCTATGCAGACAGGCATAAGCTGTGAAAGATGGAACAATTTTTTAAACGAGAAAAAAGTCTGCTATGACCGGGAATTGAACCCGGGTCTTCCACTTGCCGGGCGGATATTCTACCTCTGAACTATCGTAGCAGAACATTTTCTCTCGTTTCTGAACACGGACGTTTCCCTTGGTGGGACGGGAACTAACCAAGCTAGTATCAAACTGCCCCAACAGATGTCCTCGAAGAGAATCATCGAAAGAAACTCCTACCTCTCAAATGGTGAGATTGCCAAACATGAAATTGATGAGAGAGAACTCTCTCTGTAGCTGAAGAAGGAGTAGTTCCGAAAGCTTTACGTTTGTGATGTTTCTGTGTTTTTGTGTTATTTTACGTGTGTCGCTTCGACATCCCCGGGGCCTCGCCAACCTGAAGTCGTCTGATTGGTGAGTGCTCACTGGGTTTCCTCATCCCAACACCTTGTTGACACCCATATATATATATATATATATATATATATATATATATATATATATATATATATACACACAAGTAATTGGTGCTTGCATCCTGCAAGAATTTCATCTCACTTTTAAAAATTACTTTTTTTTATAAAGATATTTCATTATTAGAAATGTATTTTTAATTCAAAAGATTTCATCTCTGCACCTATTTTCGTTATTTCCTAATGGAACAATATTTGATCACAGTTTTAAGGAAATAAATACTCAAATGTCTGTTTGTGCATTAGCACTAACCTCTAAATAACTTCAAAATTTCCGATTCCTAGCTCGCCTCGTAGTTCTAAAATATTTACCTCTTTGTTTAAAATTTACAGATTTCAACAACCATACGAATTGAAATATCAAAATTTCTATATTCCATATTCGTTTTTTAAAAATTATAATATAAAAAAATTTCTGCTTCGTAACACATACGAAAATAATCAAACCTTGAAAATTTGTTTAAGGAATTGCGAATTTTTATTTGCGCATTGTTGAACTTTTTCAAGATTTTCGATTTTTCCAGTGCGTTTTGCATATAATCCTGTTATAAAAAATTTCCAATTTCCAACGCTTCTGGAAGTGCCTAAACATTAGTATCTTCCTATATACCGTGAGTGTACGCGTACGTGTGTGTGTGTGTGTGTGTATTATATACTGGAATTAGAAGATTAGAAGGCTAATGGAATGCCTGGCGTGGTAAAGGAATTATGAATAATGATAGGAAGTCTCAGAAACAAAGGATGTAGGACAGGTACAGAAAGTTGGCTAACGGCGGACATAGCCAGTCAGGAGATCTTTCCTCGTAACTATAACGTTTCTAGAAAAGATCGATGTATCCGGTCGGGAGGTGGAGACTATCTGGGTTCTATTCCCGGTCAAAGCAGGATTTTTGTTTCAAAATTATTCCCAAATTACAGCTTATGCCATTCTGCATAGTTTCCTAATATTCCATTAATTATAGGTAGATTAGTACGGAACACTACAGAAAAAGTACGCGAAACATGTTACTTATCACTGGTTAGACCACAAGTGGAATACGCCTCATGCATATGGGATCCGTACGAGAAGGGTCATATAATTCAATTAGATAGAGTGCAGCGCAGAGCAGCCAGATTCGTAAAACAAAAGTACGAACATAAGGAAAGCGTCACCTAATTACTGAGGGTTTTAAACTGGGTACCACTGGAGGATCGCAGATTGAACTCAAGGTTACGCCTTCTGGAGAAATATAGATCGGAATGTCTAAAAGACGAGGTTGTAGGAATAATTGAAGAACCAACGTATATGGGTAGAAACGACTGTTACGATAAGATACGTGAGATCGATTGTAGGACGGAGCGTTATCTAGGCTCGTTCTTTCCGATGACAATACGAGATCGCAATAGAAAATTTCAACCTGCGATAGGAAATCTTTAGGTAGGTTATGGTGCATTGCACCCCCTGCTACCCACCAATTAGGTGAATTGCAGGGTAACATGTACATGTAGATGTATGAGAAGAATACATTAAGGAACTATACAGCAACCAGGCAGGATCGGCGAAAATAGAACTGAAAGATGAGGAAAATATTGAAGAAGATAACTTAGGACCAAGTATTATGGAGAGCGAAGTAGAAAAAGCGATAATGGAACTAAAGAAAAAGGAAACCACAGGCAGCGATGGAACACCGGCTGAGGTACTTAAAATCATGGGATAAGAACTAAAAGCGATCACAAAATTAATTGATAAGATTTACGACACGGGCCTCGGGATTTCCTAGAAGTAACAATGATCCCTCTAAATAAGAAGCCAAAGGCAATGTAGTGTGAAGACTACAGAACGATAAGTCTTCTGTCACACACTTCGAAGATCATCACGAGGATTCTTAATAAAAAGCTGGACGAGGAACTAGAGATGCTATACAGGTAGTTAGAATCATATCAGAAGGGGCAACAGAGTGCAGTCAAGATGCCTGCGTATGTTTCGTAGACTGGCAGAAGTAAATTGGGTAATGGACATAAAGATATTAAAGGATAAAGGTGTAGACTGGAAAGACAGGAGACTGATCAGGATTCTGTATGTGAATCAAGTTGTAAAGGTCAGGTTGGAGAATACGGGCACCTGCGGAGTAAAAATCGGTAGAGAAGTAAGAGAAAGCTAACTAACTAACTAACTAACTAACCACCCTGTATTTCCCCGGCATCCACGACATTCTGAAAAACATCCTGAAAGCCGCCCACCTTATCCTCTCATCCTCCCCTCACCAGATTCCATTTCCCAGACCACCGATGCTGTCCTTCCGCCGTCCCCCTAATCTGGCAAATATTCCATGGAAGAAAGAACCCCCAGCACCCACGCCTTTACACCCTGCCGGATCTTACCCCTGCGGTAGACCCCGATGTCTAACATGCCCAATAAACCCCCCCTGCAACTCCTTCTCCAGTCCCACAACCAACATCACCTACCCCATAACTTCCACTACCAACTGCACAACCCAGAATATCATTTACCTCCTGAGATGCACCGAATGTTCCGCCTTTTATGTTGGCCTCACCAGCAATCCCCTCAACATCCGCATGAACGGCCACCACAACAGCGTCATTCTCAAACGACCGCTGCCAGTGGCCGTTCATGCGAACAAACATAATTTAAAGTTTAATAACTGCTTCACAGTGAGAGTCATTCGCGCTCTCCCCGACAATGCTTCGGCTCCCCAACTCCGTCAGTGGGAGCTTTCGCATATCCATCTCCTAAACTTCTTCACTCCCCCTGACCTCAACCTTCGATAGCTTTTCACTCCCTTTCTGTCTTCTCCCAACACCCTACCAATCCCCAACCCCCTCCGTATCCTCCAATCCTCGACCTTTCCGCACTACCCTTCCACCCCCATGCCTCCACCCAGTGTCACCGCCATCAGTTCTCTCTCTGTAGCTGAAGAAGGAGTAGTTCCGAAAGCTTCTATGTTTGTGATGTTTCTGTGTTTTAGTGTTCTTTTACGTGTGTCGCTTCGACATCCCCGGTGCCTCGCCAACCTGAAGTCGTCTGATTGGTGAGTGTTCACTGGGTTTCCTCATCCCAACACCTAGTTGACATCCATATATTCATTTTACCTTTCCTTTTCCGTAAGCTGTTATATATATATATATATATATATATATATATATATATATATATATATATATATCGTATATGTTCCTCCTCTGCAAGAAGTCTATATACAACAGATGATGATGATACAAGTATTTGGTGCATGCACTCTGCAGGCAGTTCATCTCACCTTTATATTCAGGTAGAGGATAACATTAACTACAAGTCAGTCCAAACTCTTTGTACCTACTATTAATAGTTTTTGAGATAAAATTGTTAATACGTAATAATCGTCAAAAATAAGAACAGCAATCGGAAATTGTATTCGCTTGCCCTTACATGATCTAGAAAGTATGGATTGAGATAAACGGAGGATAAATCTGCTACAAAATGATTGAAAAATCATGTTCCTGCTACTTATAATTTCCGAGATAAAAATTATTAAACTTTAATGTACAAATGGGTAAAAACACCCCCTAAAATCTATCAATTTTGAAGTTTTTTCTTTTTTTTTGTTTGCGACCAAATGCTATAATCGTGCAAAAGTTCAGTACCCTATTCCTTCTTACAATTAGCATGGGAAAAGTTATTCCTGTGTGTAGAACAATCTAACTTAAGGGAGATTTTCCGGGACATCTGGGGTCGAACTCAAAACACTGTATGCTAAACTGATAATAATTCCTAATAAATATTGCGGCCATCAAGCTGTGCACAAAATTTCTTTTTTATAGCTTATCGGTAAAAGCCCGATATTAATTTACAAAAATGGCGAAATGCTTTTCTTATGAAAAAAACGTATGTTTATGAATTTCTGAAGTCGAACCCATGTCATGTAGGTGAGAGGTTTTATTCATTCTGGAGGATTCTCTATCACCTCTACAAACGCGGAAAATTCCAGCTCTATAACTCTTGTAGTTTGGGCTGGACATTAGTATCCTCCTATATGTTTAATATCATTATATATAGACTTTCCTTACAGAGGAGGATATATCAAATATATAACATACTAGTAGTTGGTGCTTGCATTCTGCAAACATATCATTTAACCTTGAAAAAACATTCTGTTTTCAGACAGATATTTCATCATTACAAATATTTTTTTAATTCTAAAGATTTCGCCTCCGCAGCGATTTTCGTTTTTCCCTTATGTAAAAATAATAGATTAAAATAATCCCCAAACTTTGCAATTTTAAGTGTTTTATACTTTCCCCATTATTTTGTACTAATGCTACACATATATGCCAAATTTCAAATTTATAGCACAATTAGAAGTGAAATAACATTTATCTAATTGTTTATATTTAAATAATTTTTAACGGCAACAATAACGATTTCATGGATACATTGAATTGTTTATTCGTTTATATAAACTAAACTCTAAATAATTTTAAAATTTTGGCTCCCTAACTCGCCGCGTAGTGTCTAAACATTTACCTATATTATTAAGTTTAAAATTTTTAACTGCTAAACAAATTGAAATATCAAAATTTGTATAATCCCTATTTTTTACAAATCCTACGTTTAAAAAAAATTTAGTTAAGTAGCACATTTGCAAATACATAAAACTTGAAACTTTGTTTAAACAATTGCGAATTTTAAGCGCCCGCATTGTTGCACTTTTTCAAGATTATCGTTTTTCTAGTCGGTTTTGCACAAAATACTACCTAAGAAAAAATTTCTAATCTCCAGCTCATCTGGAAGTACATAAACATCAGTATCCTCCTATATATATGTTACATTTTATATCCTCCTCTGTAAGCAACTCACCAAATTCATTAACCAAGAATATGATATTGGCATATGGCCTAAAGATTTTTTAGACGTTGTTATGGTACCACTGGAGAAAAAGAACAATGCAAAAAGTAGTAAGGATTACAGAACTATAGTTTAATTTCTCATACAGCTCTTACCAGAATAATTACCAAAAGAATTGAAGGGAAAATAGAAAAGGAGCTGCAAGATAATCAGTTTGGTCTCAGAAGAGGAAGAGGGACTAGAGATGCTATAGGATGTATGAGGATGATGATAGAAAGAGCGCTAGAAGTCAATAAACATATGTATTTTTGTATTCTAGAGTGGGAGAAAGTATTGATCGAGTGAAATTCGATAAAATGTTGGGTATTTTAAATAAAATAGGAATAGATTGAAAAGATAAAAGAGTGCTTAAAAATCTATACTTTGATCAAAAGATTAGAGTCAGGGTCGAAGGAGAAGAAACAGAAAGTACTTCAATAGGGAGGGGAGTGAGGCAGGGATGTCCTATTTCACCAGCGATATTTAATATTTATTCAGAAACAATAACAGAAGAAGCGTTGATGAAAGAGAAAGGATTTAAGATAGGAGGTGAAAGTAATACCACCATTAAATATGCAGATGATCAGGGATTAATAGCAGAAGACGAGAAAGAGCTTCAGATGATGACAAACAGACTAGTGGAGGTTGGCCAACAATATGGAATGAAGATCAATGCAGAAAAAACGAAAGTCATGGTTGCTTCAAAGGAACATAAAGAATTAAATATAATGATAAATGGCCAAAAATTGGAACAAGTAAGTAGTTTCAAATATCTTGGCAGTATTTTAGCGCAAGATGGAAGTGGTACACAGGACACCAGAAGTAGGATTGCAATGGCAAAAGTAGCATTTAACGAGAAGAAGGAGCTTCTCACAAGCAAGAAAATAAATTCAGAAATAAGGAAGTAATTAGCAAAATGCTACATATGGAGCATAGATCTTTATGGTGCAGAGACGTGGACGATAAGGAGAAAGGATGAAAAATATTTAGAAAGTTTTGAGATGTGAATATGGAGGAGGATGATGAAACTGAAATGGACAGAGAGGAAGAGAAACTAAGAAGTATTAGAAATGGTGGGAGAAGAAAGAATGCTAATAAAAACAATCAGGAAAAGAAAATCAAATTGGATAGGGCACATATTGAGAAGGCAGTGTTTACAAAGGACAATCTTAGAAGGCAAAATTAGCGGGGGAAGAGGGAGAAAAAGAATAGGAATATTAGAGAATATAAAGCAGGGATATACTACTTCATCATCATAGGTAGTCTGTCCGTAGACAGGTCCGTGATTATTCATGGTTAAACCTGGTTCTCCATATACTCCTATTTTCCGCTGTCCTCTTCATATCTTGATAACTCTCTTTCCCTTTCAAATCGTCTATCAGCTGAAACCTTTTCCTGCCTCTTTCCCTTTTCCCATCTAGTTTTCCTTCTAACACGTCTTTAATCATACTCTCTCTCCTCAGGTAATGTCCAACCCAGTTAGCCTTCCTCTTTCTAATAGTCTGTATAATCATTCGCTTCTCTCCTATTCTTCGTAGCACTTCATCGTTTTTCATCCTATCTGTCCATTTTATCTTCAGCATTCTCCTCCAAGTCCACATTTCAAAGCTTTCCAAGTATTTGATGTCATTTTTCCTTAGCGTCCATGTTTCTGCCCCATACAATGCTATACTCCATACATAGCATTTTATCAACTTCTTGCGGATATCTTCCCTTATATTCCCTGTAAGTAGTTGTTTCTTTCTCCTGAAAGCCGCTTTTGCTTTTCCTATTCTAGTTTTGATCTCATCCGTACATTTTGCCTCTCGTGTTATGATACTTCCAAGGTATTTATATTCTGAAACTTGTTCTAATGGCTTTCCCCCAATAGTTATGTTCAGATTCTCTTCTTTACCCGATATTCGAATGACCTTGGATTTTTCTGTATTTATTTCCATACCATATTTTCTACCTGTTATCACTAGTCTATTTATCATTTTTTGTAGCTCCTCTTCCTTTCTTGCTAGAAGTACTTGATCATCTGCGTATTTTACTGTTCTTATAATCCTTCCTCCAATTTTGAAATCCCCTGTGCCTTCTAAAGCTTCTTGCATTAGACATTCTCCATATATATTGAATAGGGTTGGCGATAGGCAGCAGCCTTGTCTTACTCCTCTAACGATATTTATTCCGAAGGTGTCCACATTCTCAAACCTGACCTTTACAACTTGATTCTCATATAGATTCCTAATCAGTCTCCTGTCTTTCCAGTCTACACCTATATCCTTTAATATCTTCATCAACTTGACCCAATTTACTCTATCAAAGGCCTTCTGCCAGTCTACGAAACATGCGCAGATATCTTGACTGTATTCTATTGCCCTTTCTGATATGATTCTAACTACTCCTATAGCATCTCTAGTTCCTCGTCCTTTTCTGAAACCGAATTGATCTTCCCCTATTATTTCTTCTGCCTTTTTCTCCAGCCTTTTATTAAGAATCCTCGTGATGATCTTCGATGTGTGTGACAGAAGGCTTATAGTTCTGTAATCTTTACACTGCATTGCTTTTGGCTTCTTCTTTAGAGGGATCATTGTTACTTCTAGGAAGTCCTGAGGCCACTCTCCCGTGTCATAAATCTTATTAATTAATTTCGTGATCGCTTTTAGTCCTTCTGATCCTATGACTTTAAGTATCTCAGCCGGTATTCCATCGCTGCCAGTGGCTTTCCCCTTCTTTAGTTCCACTATCGCCTTTTCTACTTCGCTCTCCATAATACTTGGTCCCAAGTTGTCTTCTTCAATGTTTTCCTCATTTTCCAGTTCTATTTTTGCCGCTCCTGCCTGTTTGCAGTATAATTCCTTAATGTATTCTTCCCATACCTGTGCTACATCCTTTGTTTCTGAGACTATCTTCCCATCTGTATTCATAATTCCCATACCATTAATTCCATTAGATTTCTTATCTTCTAACTCGAGTGCTCTAGCGTACATCATATCGTACCGTCCTAACTTCTCCATCTGTTCTATTTCATCGCATTTTCCTTTTATCCAATTTTCTCTAGCTTTATCTGTTACCCTTCTCAACTCATTGTTTATATGCCTATAGTTGGCTCTACCTTCTTCACTGTTAACGTTTTTCCATTTTCGTCTCTCATCCATTTTCTCCAGCATTTCCTTCGTGATCCATGGTTTTCTGATTTTCTTCTCTTGTTTTCCAATCTCTTTATCCAAGGTATCCTTGATACTGGTTTTAATTTCATCCCATTCTATATCAACGGTCTTCGGTTTGTTTTCCAACTTTCTTAGGTTATCTTCCAACTTCATGCTGACTACATCCTGCCTTTCTTTCAGTTTTTCTAGGTCCCAGGTCTGTCTTTCTCTTCTCATTTTTCTTATTTGTTTGAGCTTTGTATTCACGTCAAGTATTAGAAGGCTGTGATCTGAATCAATGTCTGCTCCTTGCAATGCCTTGGCGTTCTTTATGCTGTTCCTGAATCTTTGTTTTACAAGGATGTAATCTATTTGGCATCTCATTCTATCTCCTGGGCTTTTCCATGTGTATAACCTTCGTTTATGGTTTTTGAACCATGTATTAGTCACTACAAGGTCATTATTGATGCAGAATTCTACGAGTTTCTCTCCTCCTCGATTTCTCTTCCCAAGTCCGTATTGCCCGACAACATTTTCTTCCTGTCCTTCTCCGACTATGCTGTTCCAATCTCCCATTATTATGCAGTTTACCTTTCCTCTTCCGTCTTCTTCGTAGATTTCATTAATTTGCTCATAGATTTCATCTATTTCTTCATCGTCATGAGCTGACGTTGGCATATATACCTGGATTATCAGCATGTCCACTGGGACTGCTTCTAGCTTTATTGCCATCAGTCTATCGTTCGTTGCTATTATCTTGGTCACGCTTTTCATCATATCTTTCCTAAGTACCAGAGCTACTCCCCTTTCCCCACTATTTCCTCCAGAATAAACTACCGTGAATTCTTCCGAGTCGAACTGTCCTTCTCCCTCCCATCTAGTTTCGCTTAGCCCTATAATGTCCACTCTATTTCTTCTCATTTCTTCTTTCAAGTTCTCTAGCTTTCCTGCCTTTCTCATAGTTCTTACATTCCAAGTCCCTATTCGTAATTTACTTTCGACAAATGTTTTCCTCAAGGCAGTCCCCGCCCGGAGATCCGATTGGGGGACTATTTTACCTCCGGATTGTTTTACCTCGAGAGAACTCATATTGTCCAACCATATAATCTTTACTAGGGATTGTAATGTGGTAGTTTCCCTCTTGCTTTCCACATCGCAGTACTGTAGCCGTTCAAATCGTCCTGATCACGCCTACAGCTGTATTGGATATAGACCCAACCAACATCATTTGTTTTCGGCTCTATACCATACTGACAGTACTGCTGCCTACTGCCAGGCACTGATGATAGTTTTTTTTTTTTTTTTTTTTTTTAAATAAAACCTCCATTCGAGGGGTTTGAACCCCCGAACTTTGCAATAGAAAGCCGACACGCTAACCACTACACCACCAGTGCAATATACTACTTATAGAGGTATAAAAGAGGCTTCTAGAAAGAGAAATAGATGGAGGCAGCGATATAGCTAAAACCTGTCTTCGGACAGCAGCATGATGACGATGAAAAACTTCCAAACTCATATTTACAGAAAAATTCTAACCTTGATATTGTGCTAACCCTGTGGGTGGGGGCACGCCCCTCTCCCCCTCTACCCCCCTTCGTCCCTCCACAGCCACCTCCACCCAAACAAGTTAGATATATTCGCGTTACATATTTCGGCGCGAAATTTGAGGGTACTTCCGTTATTCTTATTTGTTGTTGTGTTATTAGTTGTCCTTGATTCAGTGGTGCAAACTTTTGTATTAAAAGATATATCTAATAACGACATATCTGTGTGAAAAATTGTTTTCATGGTGAGATGAAATGCTTGCAGAATGCAAGCACCAACTGCTTGTACTTTAATAATGGCATATCATACTCGTAAGTAAGAAGCGTCAATATAGTATAGATGTGGAATCTCCATGTATATAATTTGCTTGGTCAATTATTAAGACGATATTTTCCACACTCTTAAAACGCAAATAACTCGATCAAATATGCAGATATAAATTTTAAATTACGCAGAAATAAACTATTCAGATATAATTATAATAATAATCGTCGGCGAACTTTTTGACAGGTTTTTATTGGTTAACTGGCCAGCCAATCAGAGATCGGGACGTTATTGTTTACATACCTTGGTTACATTATATGTTTACATAAAAAGAATGATTAATCTTACGTGTTCTTATGTGAAAAATTAACAAAACAACACATTCATAGCCCGCCAGATCTTTTATTGTTGCAGCAACTATAAACAAACTATTATTGTCATTCGTAGCAACGAGTGTAACCAAAATACGATTTATTTAGTTAGAAATAGTATGAACGATTATCTACATTCGTATTTATGAGAAATTCTATATCACGTATGCATTTTCTTTTATTTATTTTTCTATTCCGTAATGTTTAATTTTCCTAATATGTCTGTTTTTAATTTATCTCTTCTGGGATTCTCCAATAGAACTAACGGCTCATAAAATCGGCAAACACATAAATAGTATCTTTCTAGAATAAATGGCAAGTAATGGGTATAATAAGACGCATCATATTTGCTATTTAATATTCATTCACAACATAGCGCCTCCATTCGTTCAAACATATGATTTAAACACTAAAGGTTTACGTTTGTTGAAGAGAAATTTTGGCCTAAGTTAAGACGAGTTCTTTTTTAATTTATGAAATGGCAATTTCCCTTAAAACCATTATATAATTATTCCTGCAAGATTCATTTTGAAAGATTATTACTCCGAAAAGGTTATTTAAAACATTATAAATTAGTTTGAGGATTTTTATTTACACAATTTTATGCCGTGTGTAAATTAAATTGAAGTCTTTAAAAATCCAAATCGAGGTACTTTTCAACAGGATGAAACATCTAATAATAAGACAATGATAGATATACGGTCTAACAGGGAGATTTTCCGTAATTTACGATTTAAATGGATATGAAAATACATTACATTTTATTTCAATAATTCTACGTTTAAGTTATTTTGTGATATCGATACGTCTAATTGTGTTATCTTATTAAATGATTTATGGTTATATTCCTTAATCTTTGTGAATTAATTGTAACCTTTAAATTTCATTTAGAATTATAGTTAGCTGATGATTTATTGAAAAATAAATGTTTTCAAAAAGATTTTCTGACTTTACAATTTTAAAATTTAAAAGCAGATGATGAACTACAAGATTATTTTGTTATAGGTGACCAAATGAAAGCTGTTATACATGCGAATCATGTATCGGGCTATAGTTCAGATATAAAAATGCTGTGATGAAGGGAAATTTACGAAAAATGTCCAGGGCTCGGCCCGAGGGGATTTGCCAAGACTATGAAGGAGAGTCAGACCAATCTCTCAATCGCTGTTTAACGTTTAATCCGAAGATATTATCAGGAAGGCATTGAAATTAACAAGATGTAAAAGAAGACGTTAGTGAAAACCTAGATATATATAGTGCATATGGATGTGACATATGGACAATGAGAAATGAATATGTTAGTAATTTTGTAAGGATTTGAGGTGTAGGTATGGCGTAGATTGGTTAGTTGGACAGAGGAAAAAAACAAATGAGCAGCTTCAGAAACAATAGGAGAAGAGAGGAGATTAGAGTAATATGGAGTTGATAGATTATGTGACTGGGACAAATTTTATGAGGCAACGGTCTGCTTCAAGAAGTCACTAAGGCGATAGATGATGCTGGGGAATATGCATGATGGCGATACGATAGAAATTATATGAGTCCGTGAAATTGAACGAAACAAGTTTTCGGAAGTTATGCGAGTAGGATTTCGTTGCGTGTAATTTTATCCACCTTCATGCAGTTATTTTGGATCATTTTCAACTAATTATTTTCTTAAAACGCTCATCAAAATTAACCCAAAATCTTCTCATAAAATTACGTTAATACTTCACCTTGAAATTTAAAAATTCCGTTTTTCATTAGAAATCCAGCGAGTTTTTCCGAGCGAGTGATTGTGTGTGTGCGTGTTTCTCCTTTCCTTTAGGCTATTTTCGACAACAGGTCCCTGTAGGCCGTCGTCCTGCACACTTGTATCATTTTAATTTTTTCCCTCTTCTTATTGACGTGTGATTGCTCATCTGGATTATTTTACGGTTCAGGAGTTTTTATTTTACTTCCATTATAAATAGAAAATTTTGCTTGGAAATAGGAAATTGAAAATATAGAAAAAGCTATTCTGTTACGAGAAAATCTATCGGCTTTCATGTCCCAGAAACAGGAAGGAGATATTAGTAAAGCATTAAATATACATTAAAACATGATTTTAGAATCTCTACAATTTTATGGACATAGTTAAACTAAAGTGTACATATACAATAAATATTAATGCAGATGACGATTTGTTGCGCATAATATCGCGCCACTACTTCCGACGTTAATTTCCGACTTCAAAAACATAACTGCTATTAGGGAAGCCCGAGAGATATTCGCACAAGGAAACCCACCGTGTGCAAAAACATTAGTTTCTCAACTTATACGCGTCAGTTTCCCGAGAAGCTTAAGCTAACGCTATGCTTTATCTACTTTTCTCCTTCGGTCAAACTTCCTGGGGCCGCACCTTATTCACGGCTACGCTTTAAGGGGGGCCCTCGTTCACCCTCAGGCACCCACCCAACCCATAGAGCGGAAAGCCCTCTCCGGGGGGCGATTCCGAGGCGGAAAGTGGGGTTAAGAGGTCGGCTGTGTTAAAAGACGCAACTTTTTGGAAAGGAACCATTTTATATCCGGCTACCTCCACCCTCGCCGTCACGCTAAGCATGGTAATCCGAGTAAACGACGCCAGGAGTTTTTGCTTCACTACCGCGATCTATGATTGGTTACAGAAAACGAAGAACATCCCTCCAAATTCCGCCAACGTGTTTCGTTCCGCGAATCTCTTCGTTTCCTTGCTTCATCTCTTTTATCCTCCGCAAGAGGGCAGGGAATTTCTCCTAGCCGAAAACCATTCCGTATCCCTTCCTTTTTTCATCAGGAACTTCCCTTTTCCTCAGCGCGCCCCAATAGGCCAATTTATCCTCAAACTTTTCAACACTCTCCCACTTCCTCCCGCTCACCTCTCTGTTACCCACACTCCCTCCTCTTTACGCTTCATTAATTGCTCTGCGGACTACATCTCTCTCTCATTCTCTCTCTCTCACAACTTCACGCTTCCATCACGCCGCACGTTTAAGCTTTGTTATTACTCACACGATTATAATATATCTATATGAAGTTACGATCGTTTCCATTCTTCATTAGATAATCGAAGACATCACGCAAAGAAATCTATAGGCCATTATATTTCCAGCCGTCATCTCCACGGATACTGCCGCTTCTGTCGCAACGATTAGCGAGGCGCAATCGATCCCGATTGCGTTGAATATTAAATGCTCATCTGGTTAGCTCAACCGCCATGAGTGTAGTAAGCGTGATAATTCATACTTGCAGCTCTCAACGTTGTATTCATGTGTGGGAAGTAGGGATGCACAGTTTTGGTCTTTAAATCGATACAAGTGAGTCGATTATAATCGAATGCTTCGATTTCGATTATTAATCAAATAATTTGAATCGATTCATCCGATTCGATTTTTATAAAGATTTAAAACGGATGAAATGCACGTAATAATATTTAATTGTAATTAATACTTCATGTATCAGAAATTAAAATAAATATAAGGAGCTATAAATGCAATAAATCGATTTGTTTTTTACAAAACCATTAAAACGAATTAATTCATGGCAATTACTTACGTACTTTAAGGGCGCCGCAGAATATACGTCTTGGAAGATAAAACTTCAAATATCTTGAAAAAAACTTAATAAATCCATATATAGCGACGAGAAATATAAAAATAAGAATTTATTTAACATTTGAAAATGAAGGTACTTTTGGTAAGCAGAGGTATTCCGTCAGCTTTTGGTTTATTTAATATTTTATTAATATTAGCCAACTTGTTCGACATTTCGTGTCTAAAACTGTGAGCAGAATTGGATCGCTTTCGCTCAAGCTTTGATATTCAGCTAAACCAGAGGTTTCCAAACCCAGGGTCGCGAATCCCTTATAATGAGTCGCCGATGACCCCAGTTCCAAAGAAAAAACTGTCAATTTTCGACACTAGCAAGAATAAATTAACAAGACCATCGAGACAGGCATAAATTATGAAAAAATACGTTTTATAGCAATATATCACTTCTAAACTTCGCTTGATCTTACAGTGATATACCGTATTCAAACTTGAGCAGCTTGCCAACTTGTCACAAGCCCCGTTTTCTTTGGGGGAGGGTGGAATGGGGGTGTTCACGTCGAAAGCGTTTTTTCGACAATTTTTGTGGTCAGGTTCGTAACCAGCAGTCCCGATTGACTTCAGACTCTGTTTGGCGTTCGTTCTGTAAAGTGCGCCATTTTCAAGCTACCACCGCGAGGTCAGAATCTGTTATTCTGACTGTATTATCGATACTGATATTCATAAGAGCTTATTTATTTGAAGTTTGAAGAACAATTTACGAAGCATTAAATTCGTCATTTTTAATGTTCCTCAAGCCTTGTGGCCATCAAGACCAAGACAAGAAATAAACTCGATCCTTAGCATGATCTGCGCTGCGCTATCTCCATCAACATTAAAACAAGATTGGATCAGCTGACCACGAAGGTGCGACAGCATCATGGAAGCCGCTAAAGACGAGGGGATTGCATTAACAATCAGCCGAGCAAACAGTGAAGTTTATATTTTAATTAATTTCAAGTAAATTAGTGCTTGCAGCTTTCTTTGTGCTAAAATAATTTGAAAACTATACTAAATTTTCAGTGAAGGAATGCCTCGATTCAATGGTACCATTTTGTTTTTTCATGCACCCATTTCAAAAATTGAACTTTATTCAGAAAAAAATTTGGAAGAAATTGAGCGATTATGACCACAATTCTTTTCTAAATATTTTATTTAATATTATGCTAATACATCTACGGCGATTTGCTGAGGTGTTGAGTAGGTGCCCGTACCATTTGGGTTGCACGGCGAAAGCGATTCCAAATTTGGGTCGTAGACAAAAATGTTTGTGAACCACTGCGCTAAACTAATATTTATTTACAGTTTTCTCTACTTATGTTTTCATTTTCTCAAATACGTAGTATGTATATAGAGAAAGTGTTGCAATCGCGAAAAAAGTCGACTTAGAGATTTTTACGGAAAAACACCTCACAGGTGTCACTGATTGTGAGCGCAAAAAAACAGGTTTTCGCCATACCGCTCCGTCCATCTCTAACTACGTGGGTCCAGAGGCTAAGCGGTTAAACGCAATCGAATGATGTTTCCTATAGAAATAAAACGAATAGAAATAATAGAATATACGAAGAGATAAACGATATATTGCCAAAATAATTGCCACATTATTCTTGTCGGTTTTCACAAAATGCCGATTTGTTCAAAAAGTGGCTACAACAACTTTAATTGAAATTCATTCTGTTATTGACCTTTGTATCATAAACAATACTACAGATGTCGTAGTTTAAAAAAATAATTGTAAAGCGTCTAGCGGCATTATAATATATCGAATATATAGAGCCCAGCTTTTCCCAGTACTCTGACGTCACTCAACAATCCTCCAGCAATTATACTTCAGTGACTGTGTGGCTTCGTCAATCTACATATTATTTTATATTTATGTATGGTATAACCAGGGCCGGCTTAAGGCGGGTGCGAAGGGTGCAAAGCACCCAGCGCTAAGTTTTTAGGGGCGCAAAACTCGGGAACTAAGACACGAAATTATTTTTTTAAATTTTTATTTGACATTCAAATTAAGGTTAAAATAAAAATCCCAGAGAAATTATTCTTAGAGGGAACAGTAATATACTATTACAACGTTCTCTTCGACTCATTATTTGCATGCCTATGATTCTCCTTTGCTCCATTCAGAAGATCATTTCCGGTTTCGCCGTAGTAGGTATTTCAGATTCTGGACACAGCCTGTGCCTTTAAACTATGATCGAAGTAAAGCTTCCAAACCTGATGTACAGATGAGTAAACAAAACAAATGAAACGCGATCAGCGTGGCCAACTTTACCTCGTATTGCCGATGTAACCACGTTTTACGGTAGGTAAAATCAAAAGTGTAACCTTTGCAAATAGTGAGTTATTGCGCAATTAACACATGGAGAAAAAAGGATATTTGTGGTGATAGTTTGTGATCAGAACTTAAACGTGTCACACAGAATACGAGAAAATTTTACTACTTTGAATGTGTTATTTTATATTTGTGAAAACCAAATCAAAGAAATTTTTTCAAATATTTACATTTTTTTAAGAATTCTATTAACTTTACCTATTACTGTGGCTAGTGGTGAAAGGACATTTTCAAAATTAAAGTATATGCCCTCCACAATGGGACAAAATAGACTGAAAGACTTTCCAATAATTAGTATATAGAATGAAACAGCAAGAGAAATTAATATGGACAAATTAAGACAAACATTTTCCAGGTTAAAATCTCGAAAAGTTACATTTTGTAAATTTTAGTTTTGTAAAATAAATTTTATATAGTAAAATTTTTATTGCCTGTAATTAAATGTGCAAAAGGTATTGGAAATTCTATAATGAAAATTGTAAAAATATAGAATTTTGAAAAAGGGCGGAAAAATTTTTTCACGCACACTTCACACTTTCACGTTGGGAAGGCACTGGGTATAACTATATGTCAAGTTTTATTTTCAGATATATGAGGTAATTAGTATATTAATACCATTTATGAACTACAAAGAAAACTCAATTGCCACCGCTTTCGAAGTTCCTGGAATTGAGCATATAACATTTTGACAGAGATGTTTAAGAGAAGCAAGATTGTCTAAATCGTATGAACCGATCTCGAAATATAAAGCGTAACGCTCAAAAATAGACCCTATATATCGAATAATTAGATTCAAAGCATTAGATTCAAAAGATTAATCTTAAATCGATTCAACTTTTCCGTTAAAGAAGAAAGCATCACGATGGTGAAGCAAGAGACAGGAAGAAGGCGAGTGAGAATGGAGTGAAGGAGAGCGAGAAGGGAGTGAAGTTGAGTGAAAAGGGAGTCAAGGAGAGTGAGAAGAGATAGAAGGAGAGTGAGAAGATATAGAAGGAGAGTGAGAAGAGATAGAAGGAGAGTGAGAAGAGATAGAAGGAGTGAGAATGGAGTAAAGGAGAGTGAGAAGGGAGTGAAGGAGAATGAAAAGTGAGTGAAGGAGAGTGAAAAGGGAGTAAAGGAGATTGAGAAGGGAGTGAAGGAGAGTGAGGAAGATGAAAGTAGATGAAGAAGGGAGTGAAAGAGAGAAGTGTTTGATGGAGAATGGGAAGTGGCGCGGTTCGAATAAAGAAAGTTAGGTATAGAGGGTGAGAAAAGAAAAAGGTATCGGGAGAGAGGATTTGAAGATTCGGAGGAGAGCCTCACTAAGGTAATGTGAAATCTCGAAGAGCCACAGAGACGCCCCCGTGTAGGGTCAAAGTGACGACCGCTTCATGCTGCCTCGATATAATATCTGTCCCGACGAAGGACCATTCGCACGCCGCCAATTCCGCCTCCCTGGGTGGATGCATTACTTGCCTTCATTGGCCTCACTTGGATGCTTTCATTTACCTCTCGCTTTCAGTTAAATCGCACTCTCTTTATTCCTCACTCTAACATTCCTTTCCTTCTCTCGCCAAGAAATCCTTCTACCTCGCATTTTGATGACCGTGATGTGTGTTTTAGTGTGTGTGTCCGCACACACAAACACACACACTCGCATACATATAGTCCGGAGTGCGACCGGTGAAGAAATCAATTGGAAGACGTGAGCAGGAAATGGGATTTCCAGCTCCTCGCGGAAGAGCCACCATTACTGCGCCCTCTGCATGCCGTGTAGAGAAAAACGGTTGGGAGGAGTGGTCGGGGAGATTGGTGGGGACGTGCGTTGAGAGATGTATGCAGAGGGGCGAGAGGAAGGGAGCCGGTCGTGGGGAAGGGCCGGTCGCGGGGAAGGGCTGGTCGTGGGGAAGGGTCGAGCGAAGAAGGATCTACTCCGAGATTTGATTTTGGAACAACTGAAATTCGATGGGATTTTAACTTTTCGATTCTCATTTAAAGGTTTGTCCTTTTCTGGACTCGCTAACTACGCTACTACTATTCCGCTTATTCATTCGCTATAGCGCGGAAAATATGTGCGCGCCATCAAGGGACCACCTTTTCGCCAGCCTTAACGCCAAAGAATATTAACGGATAGAAAAATACAGCTCCTTTTGATGCATTTAAACAAGCTGTTTTATGTTACCGCCGAATGGCTGCAAAAGCCAGTTACTTTATTTTTCTGTCATATCTTACTGTGACGGTTACTTGTGAATGTAAACACGAACAACCCACTTCAAGCTTCGTAAAGATTTCTTACAAACCTTCTCTTGTGCTGATAAATTAGCCGACGATGGCGGTAAACCGAACGAGTTCAGTATAAAATTTATCAAATTAGTCTTCAGAAATGAAATATTTGCCACTTCCTTCTAAAATACAGCAAAAGGAATTCTCATTCGAAGGGTGCGTCCGTAAAATGCTAAAGACCGCTAATTTAGGAGTATGTAACCGTAAACCGTTCGGATTAAGCCGACGGGAGGTATAAATAGGCTCGTGCGATCCCATTCTCGGCGCCTCCGCCGAAGGCCGATCGCAGAGAGCGTGGAGTGTCCGCATCGATGCAGCGACTGGGGCGCAGAATCGAGTGCGCATCGCGTCACAGCATCCACTTTTGCCATTCGGAAAATTCGGTCGCAATAACAAATTTAATTCGACCGATGAATCACGTGGGCACACTCGACGCGAGGGTCGAAAACTGCGGTCCCTTATAACTCACTCTGCCGTCTTAGCGGAGCGTAAAGAAACGGAGGTCCTTCTCGGAGGCGGAGAAATGAGGGAGAGGGGATGAGGGAGAGGGGATGAGGGAGAGGGGATGAGGGAGAGGGGATGAGGGAGAGGGGATGAGGGAGAGGGGATGAGGGAGAGGGGATGAGGTAGAGGGGATGAGGGAGAGGGGATGAGGGAGAGGGGATGAGGGAGAGGGGATGAGGGAGAGGGGTTGAGGGAGAGGGGTGGAGGGAGAGGGGTGGAGGGAGAGGGGTGGAGGGAGAGGAGTGGAGGGAGAGGGGTGGAGGGAGAGGGGTGGAGGGAGAGTGGTGGAGG